>JACVTC010000009.1:1935000-2022500 GCA_016946835.1 Neocallimastix lanati (nom. inval.) | reverse complement strand
TTTTTTAATAAAAAGTCCTTAAATTATATATTTTATGAAAATTTTGTTTAGTATATTATTATTATTTTAGTTTTTAGTTTTTATTTTTTTTTTATTTTAATAATCAATTTGTTGATTATCAACAGTTTCTTCACTATCATATTTTTTTTCATCACTATCATATTTTTCATACGCTTCAATAATTCCATTGTCTAATTCATATTCTTGATTATTTAATTTATTTAAAATTTTGTATTCTTCGGCCATATGAATAGTGTCTTTTAAATAATCAGAAAGTGAACTAATTTCTTCAGTACTAGATTTTTGATAATCTTCTACACATTGTTTTGTTTCCTTTAAATAATCAACAAGAGAATTAATTTCTTCAGTACTAGATTTTTGATAATCTTCTAAACATTGCTTAGTTTCCTTTAAATATTCAACAATAGATATAATTTCTTCGTTTATTGAAGGGTTACTTGTATTATTAGTATTTGGTAATGATTTTATGGAAGCGGCAGCAGCAGCAGTTTCCTTTAAATAGTCAGTTATAGAATTCATTTCACTACGCATATTATTAAGGGTTTGATTTAATTCTTGATTTTTTCTTTTTTCATTTTCTAATTCAACTAATAAAGCGGAATTAGTATTTTGAGATTGGACATTCATTTGTGCTAATTGAGCTTGTAATTGTTTAATGATTAAATCTTTTTCATTAATTACAGCTTCAAAATTATTATTATTATTAACTTCAATGCTTCTATCTTGAATAATATTGGCATTCTAATTATTATTATTATTATTATTATTATTATTATTATTATTATTATTTTATTTAATTATAATTTTATTAATAAATAAATATAAATTAATAAAAATCATTCAAATTTATATATATATATATATATATATATATATATTTATATTTTAATATTATTTATTTAATTTTAATATTTACAGAATTATATTGTTGTTGCTTTTCTAAGTTTGAATTATATGTCAAATCCTAAATTATAATTAATTAATTAGAAAATTTTTTATTTATTTAATAAATTCTTTAATTATTATATAATTATTAATTTTTAAAAATATATATACAATAATTTGACGATTCATGACTGCTAATTTGTTACGATAATTATCAATTTCAGAATCCTTTTGAACAATTTGTTTCTTTAATTGGTTAATTTCATCATTACTATTTAAGGTTAAAACCTATATTAACATATATTTAAATCATATATACATTTTATTATCCCACGAATTATATATAAAAATATTATATCTTATGTTTATTCTTTACAAAAATCTATATATTTTAATATTTTAATTATATTAATATTTATTAACTTACAGCTAATCTTTGGTTAAGATCAACAACCTTGTTCTTAAATCCACCTTGTTCCTTTTGAATAAGTTCTTTCTTTAAGTTGTTAATTTCTTCGTTACTGTTTAAGGTTAAGACCTAAATTTTTCAAATTTAATATATATGAATATTATTAAATATAATGTCTATATTTGATTATTATTTTATCTTTTCTTTTAAATATTTTATTCTTCTTACAGCTAATCTTTGGTTGAGATCGATAACTTTGTTCTTAAAGCTACCTTGTTCTCTTTGAGCAAGTTCCTTCTTTAAATTGTTAATTTCTTCATTACTATTTAATGTTAAAACCTAATTTATATAAAATTTTATTTAAAATTTAAATATATATATTATTAATTACTTTTATCATTATTATTTTATAGTTCTTTCAATTCCTTTATTTTATATTTTTAACTTACAGCTAAGTTTTGATTGAGATCAACAACCTTGTTCTTAAAGTCTCCTTGTTCTTTTTGAGCAAGTTCTTTTTTCAAATTGCTTATAATTTCATTATCATTTAAGGTTAAGACCTATATTTATAATATTTTAATTATATATTAATTATATATTTATATATAATTTTTAAGTGATTACTATTAAATTTTTATTTATTAAATTAATTTACAGCTAATTTTTGGTTAAGATCAACGACTCTGCTTTTAAAGTTATTTTGTTCTTTTTGTGCAAGTTGTTTCTTTAAGTTGTTAATTTCTTCATTACTGTTTAAGGTTAAAATCTATTTAAATATATATTATATTTAAATATTTATTAATTCATTACTTTTTTTTTTTTTTTTTTATTTTTATTTATATATATATATATATCATTATATAATATTATATGATAATATAAAACATTTTTACTTACAGCTAATTTTTGGTTAAGATCAACAACCTTGTTCTTGAAGTTACCTTGTTCTTTTTCAGCAAGTTCTTTCTTTAAGTTATTAATTTCATCATTACTATTTAAGGTTAAAACCTATTATTTTTAATAATATAATTGTTAATTAATAACATTAATTTATATAGTTTAAATATTGATATTTAATATTTAAATTTTATGAATTTTTTTTTTTTTTTTTTTTTTTTTTTTTTTTTTTATTTATTTATTTATTTATTTATTTATTATTATTAACTATATTAATTATATATTACAGATAATCTTTGGTTAAGATCAACAACTTGATTTTGAAGTTTTTGAATATATTCATTATTGTAACTTCCAGATTCAACATTCTTTGGTCTTTCATTAAACTCTAATGATAATTTCTATATAATTATATATAATAATCTAAAGTTAATATTTTCTGAAAAATGTTTAATTTTAATATTTTAATAAATATATTTAAATAAAAATTTAAAATATTTACAGCTAATCTACTATTCAAATCAACAGCAAGATCACGGAAGTAATCAATTTTACTTTGATCTTCGTAAACAATTGTATTAACAACTTCTGGAACACTTCTTTCTTGTGAAATTACATTAGTTTTTAATTCTTCATTTTCAACAAGTAATTCCTATTTATATATTTATTTATTGAATTATTAATATCAATCAATTTAAAAATTTAAAATATAATATATATATATATTATATTTACAGAAATCTTAGAGTTTAAGTCAAGAACTAAACTTTGATAGTATTCATATCTTTCTGAATCAGTAATTTCATCATTATTTCTTGGTTTATTAACCTCATTCATTTCTAAACTTAAAACCTATTTATTATTATTATTTTTAGTAGTATTATTATAATAAAATTAATAAAAAGTTTTAACTTCAAAAGATTACTTTATTATATATAAATATAATTTAAATATATATATATCAATTATATCAATGTACAGCTAATCTGGTATTTAAGTTTGCAGCCATTCTTTGGTAATATTCAATTTTATCATTAGAATTCTTAATTTCTTTATCCTTCTTGAGTAATACTTTGTTCTTGAAATCATTAAGTTCTAACGTTAATTTCTATTATAATTTAAATATTTAAACCATTAATTTTTTTTTTTTTTTTTTTTTTTTTTTTTTTTTTTTTTTTATTTTATTTCATTTTTGATTAATATATTATATCTTGATATATACGTTTTATATTATATTATATTATATTATATTATATTATATTATATTATATTATATTATATTATATACTTACAGCTAAATTTGAATTTAAGGAAACGGCTTGATTTTTGTAGAAATCAACATTTGATTCATCTTTATTATCATACTTTTTAACTTTAAGAGAATCAATATCTAAAGAAAGCATCTATATATTAAATTATAACAATATATATTTTTCACAATAACATATTTAATAAAAATAATTAATTTTATTTGAAGATAAAATTATTACCATATTAATAAAATACATACAGCAACTCTATTGTTAAGATCAACTGCCATTTTCTTATAGTATTCGACCTTTGAATCATCAACTGACGAAATAGTAATTGGAACTGGAACCTCACGAATAACTTCACGAACAACTTCACGATTAATTGGTACTTCTCGAACAACTGGTTCTTCTGAAATAGTATTTCCATTAATTAACTTGCCAATAAGGATCATATTTTCATTTTGAAGATCATTTATTTCAAGAGTAAATTTCTAATTTAAAGGAAAAATATATATATTAATTTATAATTATGTTTTGTTCAAACATTATTAATAATAATAATAGTATAAATAATAATAGAAATAATAATAGAGATAATAATAATGATACAAATACTATTTCATATTTATTTGTAAACCATATATTATTTTATTACTATTTTTTAATTATTATTATTATTATTATTTTAATAATATACTTACAGCAACTCTACTATTTAAGTCAGAGCAGTATGCAATTAATTCTTTATTTTTTTCAATTAAAAGTTCATTTTCATGATTTTTATTCCAAATTCTTTGAAGGAAATCA
The DNA here is from genome assembly GCA_016946835.1 of Neocallimastix lanati (nom. inval.). Lineage (NCBI taxonomy): Eukaryota > Fungi > Neocallimastigomycota > Neocallimastigomycetes > Neocallimastigales > Neocallimastigaceae > Neocallimastix > Neocallimastix lanati (nom. inval.). Next base: position 2,018,228 of record JACVTC010000009.1, on the reverse strand, counting down.
CCAACATAATCCATCATTTGATTGTAAATTTGATGAGTAAAGTCACGGAAGTAAACCGCATCTTGTCTATTTAAGCGAATTTCCTCATTTTTACTTCTTAATTGATCATTAACATGGGAAGTTAAAGTCTAAAATTATTAAATTTGTTAATTAAAACAAACATAAAATAAATATATATATATTATTATATATATTATATATATATTTATTTAATAATTTAAAAAAAATATATATATTATTATTATTATTTACCAATAAGTTACTGTTAATAGTAGCCCATTTACTTTGTAAATTAGAAATTGTTTCCATTAAATTATTAACAGTTCTCTTGTTACTAATATCTTTTTCATTGGTTAAAAGGGTAAGGATTGAAAGGTTAGAATTTAATTCAGCTGCTGTTTTTCTTAATTTTTCAATTTGTGATTCTTTTTCCTTAATAATTTTATTTTTAAGATTAATTTCTGAATCAAATAAGAGTGTAAGGTTCTATTTAAATTACAATAATTTAATATTCAAATATATTGATGAAAAAAAAAAATAATTAAATTAATAAAAATCTTTATTCTTATATAAATTTTTTTTTTGAAAGTATTGTTAATTATAATGCTTTCGTACAGCTAATTGAGTATTTAATCTTGAAGAAAGTTCAGTTAAATCATTGATTTTTTGTTCTTGGTTCTTCATTATTCCACTTTTGTGCTTAATTTGAGTATCAAATAATAAAGTAACATTCTATATCATAAATAATTATATACTTATTAGTTTTACCATTTTTAATTAAATATTTATAATGATAATATATTTGCAATATTAATAAATTTCAATTTTTTTTTTCTTAAATATTTTATTTACAGCTAAATTATGATTTAATGAAACTAAATCGCGTTTATATTTTTCTAAAATATCATTAGAAACATCTGGAATCTTCAAGTTTGATTCTTCCTTGGTACGCTTTTAATATTATTATTATTATTAGTATTAGTATTAAGATTATATATTAATAAAACTTTAATAATTTGTAATTTAAATTTAAATAAAATTTTATTTTCATATTAAAAAAAAAAAACATTTATTACTAATTCTCTATTTTGAATTTCTAATTCATTGACCAATGGTCTTTGTTCTAAAGCATTAGTTAATTCTCTGATTTGGTTCTTTAAATTTTCAATTTCAATTTCCTTTGAATTTTGAGCATCATCCCTTTGTTGAATTGCATTTTCATATTCATTAACTTTTTGATTAACATTAACAGCAGCTCTCTTTAAATTTTATAATTAATATATATATATTAATTTATTTAATTTCATACTTTAATAAATCATTTATATTTACATATAATATTTAAATTAATATTTACGTTCAATTGTTGTAAAATAAGACTTAAGGATTGAATAGAATTTGTCATATTATCCTTTTGGAAGTTTGGTGAATCAATGTAATCATCTAATTGTAAAACAACTCTCTGTTAAAATTATATAAATATTTTGATTATAATTTAAATTCATTTTCTTTGATTTAAAATTTTTAAAACAGGTATATAAATAATGTTATAATTATCTTACAGCAAGTTGACCATTTAATCTAGAAGTAGTATTAGCAATAACATCAACTTGATTCCTCTTTTCATTATAAGATCTTTCATCAAATCTATCACATTCAAAATCTTCAATGAAATTCTATTTATAATGTATTACAGAATTTTTTTTTAAAAAAAAAAATTATGAAAATAAAATTATGAATATATGAAGTCTTACTATTATTATTATTATTATTTATACTCATTAAACAATATTTGTGGCTAAATAAATTTTTAAACTTACGTGAAGTTGACTATTTAAGTTAGCAGCTAATTCAACAAGACATTCATTTCTATTGTGTTGAGAATCAAGAAATTCATCATTTGATTTAATCATTGCATTATATTCTGAAGTGAATTTCATTAAGTAAATTTCCATTTTACTTAATAGTGGTGATAAATATTTATCACTGAATTTAAGTAATTTATCCTATTTTATTAAATTAATATTATTATTTAATTATAACAATAGTTATTTTCTAAGTTATTATATATATATATATATATATTTTGAAACATATAAAATAATTACTTCATTAGAATCTTCATTTAATTTTCTTATGATTTCTTGATCAGAAGTTAATTCCTATTTATAGTTTATAAAATTTTAAACATGTTAATAATAGAAGTAATAATTTATTAAAATAAAAATTATTATTATTGACATTTTTATTATTATATAATATTAATATTGATGAATATATTACTTGAATTCTAGCCTTTAAATTGTTAATTTCTTCAGTTTGTTGATTAAGAATTCTTGAACTTCTCTTTGAAAATTCATTTAATGATTTCTTGGCAGATAAAACACCTAAAATATAATAAAATATTACATTAAAAATTATTTAAATTTAAAATTTAAATTTATATATAAATTATTATTTATTTTTTTTTAAAAAAAAAAAAAAAAAAAGATTAATAAAGTCATAACTAATATGAAAAGAAAAATTGAACTATAATTCAAATTATTTATATGTACCAATAACACCAAGTTTTGGTTTTTGAGGTATATTATCAGTTTTTGATTTAGTTGGATGACTTTGAGATCTTCTTCTATTTTCAAATGAAACTGAACTTCTTTTATTGTGACCAGTTTTAGCGATTGGATATTGACCAATACTATTTCTCTTATTAGCAGTAGTTGTATTCTGAGCACTATTTTGTTTATTATCTTTGGTTGGTTGATTTGGCTTTTTTGTATCATCATTTAACAAAGATTTTGGAATTAAATTATAGGCAGAAATTGAAACTTTTGACTTTTGAGTTTCATAAGAAGGAACGTTAGAACTGTAATTCTTTGGTGAAGAAAGTTGACCAGTATAACCTTGACTATTGTAAAGTGATTTTCTTGAAGGATAAGTCTTTGTTTATATATAAAAATAATATTTAATAAATTAAATATACAAAACTATTATAAATAAAAATACAACAAAATAAATTTTTTTTTAAAAAAAAAAAAAAAAGAAGGTAATTATAATTTTTTTTTTTTTTTTTTTTTTTTTTTTTTTTTTTTTTAGTACCTTCTTAGTTGAAATTCCATAATTTGATGATTTATTTAATAAATTTGAAGTGTCAATCATATTGCCATTGTATTTTTCATGATACTCAAAATTTTTATTTCTGTAATCTCTATCCTGACTATTACTACTATTACTATGAGACATGTCATAAGCAGAAGAACCACCAGTTTTGCTATTTATATAATGGTCAATATTATTATAAATACTACTTTGGGCTTGGTAAGCAGAAGTAGCTGTTCTTCTTTCTGGTCTAAATTTGGTTTCTGGGTACATTTTTATTTAAATATCTTATTCAATTATTTTTTCTTTTTTATTAATTAAGAAAATATTTGTTTTTTTACTAATGTAATGAAAATAATATTATCTATACATAAAAATTTATATAAAAAGAAATTTAAATTTAATAAATATTATAATTATCTGAATTTTCTTATTTATTAATAAATAACAAAAAAGAAAAATTATAAAATAATAAATTTTTATTTATCTAACTTTTCTTGTTTTTAAAAATAAATGAATAAATATAATATTACTATTAAAAACTTTTATTTTAAATAAATAAATAAATAAATATTAAGAAATTTTTTTAAATTCAATAATTTTAATTTTTAATATCTATTTTCAAAAAAAAAAAAAAAAAAAAAAAGTTTTATTGGTAAAATAATTTTATACAAAACTTTAATTATTTATTATTACATAATAAATAAACCTTTTTTTTATAATATACTATAATTGAAATTCAAAAAATTCTATATTTATTAAAAAGAAAATTAATATTAAATATGATTACTGATGAAGTTTAATAATTTTAATATTAACCTTTAATGTTTAGTAAAGAATTTCTTTTTTTTTTTTTTTTTTTTTTTTTTTCTTTTTGTTTATAGTTTTATTTTCTTACTTTTTATTAAAATCTTTATATTTTCTAAATAAAAAGTATTTTTATGTAAATTTCCTTTTTACTTTTTTATTTTCTATAATTTTATTTTTATCTTTTTTTTATTAACTAATATTGAAAGTTAAATCTCAATATTTATTATTATTAATTATTTAAGGACTTTTTATCGTACTAAGGTAAAAAAAAAAAAAAAAAAAAAAAGAGAGAAAAAAAAAAGAAAATTTTATTTTATTATAATTAAAAAACAAATTGTATAATAAATTACTTTTAATAATATATTATTAATTGTTTATTATTTATTATAGTAATTACTTCAAATTGTATTATTAATACTTTTGTAATAATTTTTTTGTAATAATTATTTAATAATTAGAAAATGATATAAATAATTAAATAGAACAAAAGAATAATTATAATTAATAGTTTTAATTTCATATCATATAATAATAAAGTATAATGGTAATATACGTAATAAATATTGAACACATTTATTTATTAAATATTATATAAAAAACATATTTTTCGAATAAATATTTTATTATTTATATAAAATATATATATCATTATATATACTATATATTATATATTATATATTATATATTATATTTAATATATAATATATAATTTTATATAATAACAAAAAAACAATTAAAAATTTCAAATTATACGATTTTATATTGAATTGAATTCTAATAATATTTAAATTTAATATAGATAAAGTGCATAATAGTATTCAAATATATATTTTAATATATTAAAATATATTATATATATATTATGTTAATTTTATTTGATTTTTTCAATTTATTCACTTGTATAACATATTATATTAATATAACTTAATATATAATAGTTAATTCTATTAAGATATGATAAATGTAGTACTAAATTATTAAAGTGAGTTGAACTTTAAAGAATATTTCATATGAAATATTAATTATTAATTATATAATAACATTTATTAACAAATTATTTTTATGCTTTAATTTATATTCATTTAATAATTATAAAGAATATTTTAATGAATTATACCCTAAAACGAAAAAGATATTTCATGAAAAGGAACCCTTTCATTTTATCAATGAATTACTGTCAATTAAATATGATAATTAATTCTAATGCATAAAAAAAATGAAAAAATGAAAAAGCAGAAAATGGAATAACTTCTAAAAATTAATATAATAAAACTAATTTACTATATATTCATAAAATCTTATTATTATTTCCATCAATTTTATTAATGGTGGGCGACTTTACACTTAAACATTAATTTATATCAAACTTTTAATGCCTAATGATATTTATTTATTATTCAATTATTTATTATTCAATTATTCAATTATTTATTATTCAATTATTTATTATTCAATTATTCAATTATTTATTATTTATTATTTATTATTTATTATTTATTATTTATTATTTATTATTTATTATTTATTATTTATTATTTATTATTTATTATTTATTATTTATTATTTATTATTTATTATTTATTATTTATTATTTATTATTTATTATTTATTATTTATTATTTATTATTTATTATTTACTATTCATAGTTATTTATTAGTTATTGATTATTATTTATTATTTATTATTTATTATTTATTATTTATTATTTATTATTTATTATTTATTATTTATTATTTATTATTTATTACTTATTATTTATTATTTATTATTTATTATTTATTATTTATTATTTATTATTTATTTAAATTAATATTTATTTAATTTGAATAAATTAATGATAAAAATTACACAAAAACAATTCTATTATATTTTAATATATATTATATATATATATATTTAATATTTACCATATTATAAATTAATTTTGTAGTGTATTTTTTTAACATTATTATATTTTTTACGGTATGTCAAGTTATTATGCATATAAAATGTTCCTATAATTTGATATAATATATTGAGAGTATTCAAATTTAATATAATATAATATATTGTAAAAATATATAATATTTTTTAAATTTAAGATGATTAAAAAATTAATTATACTAAGAATTTCTATTTTTAGAAATTTAAGGTTATTACAGAGGATAAAACAGTTTTAAAGTGTAATATATGTAATTAGCTTTATAAGTAATATATACTATATTAAAATTTTAATTTATGTATCAATTTCAAAACAAAAAACTCTTAACGGTTCATTTTTTTTTTAAAGGATATTAATTCTTAAAATAAGGAGATAAGGAGATAAAAATTATACCATAAAAATTTTTGGTAAAGAATATAAAAAATTAAAATAATAAAAATTCTAAAAAAAATAAAATAAAAAATAAAATAAAAAATAAAATAAAAAATAAAATAAAATAAATGATAATTCTCTTTTTAATTTTTTCTTTCTTTATTTCTTTCTTTCTTTCTTTTTTTTTTTTTAAGAATTATTTATATTTTTAAAAATTTTTTTAAATTAAAAAAATTTTTAATTTAAATTTTTTTCATTTTTTTAATAAATTTCCTTTTTTTCCATATATAGCAATAAAGTTTTGAACATTCCGAAAAAGATAAAAATATTTCGAATGATGAAATGTTAATAGAATTCCTAATTTTTAAGATTTATAAAGTTCAATAAATCATTAATCATTAATTATTATTTATTAATTAATTAATCTTTACTTTGAAATGTTCTTTTTTTTTTTCGACTTATAGAAGTGGTTGTTCTAAAACAATATAAAATATTTTATAAATAAATATTGATATAAGTATTTTAATAAACAATAGAAATAAAAGCCAAAAGGTTTTTATTTCTATTGTAAGGTTATTATCCTTAATTTTATTTGGAAGAATGCTATTATGTATAATATTAATACTTTGTCATTAATTTATTGATATATAAGCTAACACTCCACCTTAAAAAAATAATAAAAATAAAACCTCCATAAATTACATATGTAAAGCTACATTGCAAAATGTAATACTTTTGAAATTTTTATATTAACATTAAAGAAGGAACGTTGCTTTTTGGCAAATTTTATTTTTTATTATGTTTTAATCGTAATACATATATTACGTTTAATATAATCAAAAAAAAAAATATTATTATTCATGTTTTTTATATTCAAAATTTTAAATAAAGTTTTGTTTTAATTTTTTTTTTTTTTTTTTGTAATAAGTGTTAATTAAAAATAAATAAAATTTATATGAACTAATTTATGTCCATTGAAATTATTTTTTCTTAAAAAAAAAAAAATAATAATATATATAATAAAATTTTATGAAAAAAATAATGATGATGATAAAAAGATTTAACTAAACAACCTTATATTCATTAAAATATTAATTCTATTTATTATTTTTATAAATAAAATTTATATATTTTGAATTTTTATATATAAATATACCAGTCCTCATGAATAATACAAGAAATGATTGAATTCTTTTTTTTACTTTTTGAAAAAAATATAAAGGAAATAAATATATTTTAATATTAATTTAAAAATATTTTATTAATTAAGCAGTAACTCTTATATATATAATATTGATTCTTCAATATTTTCTAATAATAATAGGTTAAAACCTCATTTATACAATCTTACAAGTTTAATTTATAAATAATAATAATCTAATGTTATGCGTTTTCCTTTTTATTTTAAATATTTTATACTAATTATCTATTTATGAATTACTAATTATTTAGAGTATTTCATAAATAGAAAAATTAATATTCAATATATATATATATATATATATATATATTTATAAATAACATAGTTATAAAGAATATTATTTTTAGATTTTTACATTGTTACAAAAAAAAAAAAAAAAAAAAAATTTCTTGTAATGGTATTGATTAAAAAAATATATAATAATAATAATAACATTATTATTATTATTATTATTTTTATTATTATTATTATTATTATTATTATTTCTAATATAGTTGTAATTTTTGCGAACTTTTACTTTATTTATTCATTTATTAATTACTTTTTTTTAAAAAAAAAAAAAAAAAAAAAAAAAAAAAAAAAAAAAAAAAACAATTAATGAAAAAATAAATATTGTTTGTTCAATTAGAACATAATAATATTTAAAATAGTAATGTGAAATAAAAAGTAATATTTAAAATAAAATGTCTATATAAATTGGGAAAATTTTTTATAGGCAACAAATTTCATCCTCAGATTATTTATTTCGGATTAGGGTTTGAATTAACGATTTGAAAGAAATTATGGTCTTTTTCTTCAGAGGCTTTGGCCTTGCTAGCCTGTCTTACTGAATTTTCAGTCATTACGCTCCCGGTTAGTTTGCACTTATACCATCGGAATAGAAACCCTTATCGAGTACTAGCCCTAAGCATTATTTCTGTAAAGAGAGTCTCGGATTGCACCAAGAATAGGGTTTTAGAACAATCACCAGAAATGATTTGATTCTTAAACAAAAGCATCCCATTTCTTTTTATAATTTAAATCAATAATGTCTGCATCTCTTCCACCAAGAAGGAAATTAAATAATCGGTTCCACGTTACATATATATTTTCATACTCATTATTCAGAAAATTACTTAAATTAGCACGATAACCACCAATTGAACTATTCACTACATTATTAGTAACGATACTATTATATTCACTATTACTAATATTAATATTCTTATTTTCTCTATCATTAATTCTATAATTATTAGTAATATTATTTCTATTGTTATTATTATTGATATTATAAACTTCATTACCACTATTAGAATCTATACTTGATTCTATATTATTCATATCTGTGATAACGATGTTTACATTATTATTTGGCATTGGACAAAATTGAGAAATTATAAAGAATTTTTTATAAAGAAATTTAATATCCTTAAAGTGATACATTAACAAACACTCTCAATATCAAATTGTTTTAATATCATGAATTCCTACTTAGAGTCAATTAGTTTACATATAAAATTTATGAATAAATAAAACTAGTATAATAAATTATAAAGTTGAATAATTATATTTTAAATTAAATAAAGCTCTACTTTAACTAAATAGATTTTTTAAAAATTCACAAAATAATATTTTAAAAATAAAAATTTTAAATAAGAAACGTACAATTTTATTATTGACCCTCATAAATTTATATATATATATATATATATATATATTATTTATTTATTTATTTATTTATTTATTTATTTATTTATTTATTTATTTATTTATTTATTTATTTATTTATTTATTTATTTATTTATTTATTTATTTATTTATATAAAATGGATACTAAAATATATTTAATAGACTAAAACAAGTAACTTTTAAAAAATATGACTTACAATAATAAAATAAATATAAATATAAATATAAATAGGTAAGAAATAAAGGTAAAATAAATTTAGAAAAAAAAATTTTAAAGAAAATAATAATTCAAAGTTTTATGAAATATAAACTATATAAATATATAAGAAATTTTAAACTCTTGTTCACTAACATTAAATAAATATTTCCTATAAATATACTTTTATATACATTTACAATATATAAACAATATATATTGATACAATACAATACATAAATAGATATACATAATTATTTATATACATAATTATATCTTATAAATAGAAAAATATATAAATTCAATTAATGATATATCAGTCCAAAAATGAAACGAAAAAAATATTATCGCTTTTATTTTAATTAATTATTCAAGTAGTATTATTAATTACTCAATCTATAACCAACCAATGACGCAATGATGGATTCAACCATACGATTTGAATTAGATAATGGAACATTTTTAATACGAATGCTAAGTTTTATAGCTGGAATAGCACTCATTGATTGAGATAGCGTAATTATCGTTTTCATCAATTATAATTTTTTTAAAGGAATCTGGCTATATGATCAGTACGCATAATAAATGTCTTCGTAGCTTCAATGACCATCGAAGGAATTTCTAGTATAGTGTAATCCTTCCTGATAATTCTGAATCAGGAAATGGATAAGAGCCTCGTCATAAGCTTGAATTTTCCCACCATGCCATATTGGATTTGCATGTTTTACGAAAGAATTAATTAGAATGGAAATATCCATTTTATTGACAAATCGTTGAGTAAATGGAATAATCAGAAAACAATCAATTAACGCATTATCTAAGTTTGAAATGTCAATTTTATCATTGGTATTGATAATAGGTAATAGATCCACATACATGGTTGAAAATATACAAAGATCTTGTTTTAAGGTATCCTACATTACCAATTATGGCCTTTGTGTCTCCAGAAATATTAATCGAACGACCATCAGGTTTCTCGCCTAAGGTGACTCTTGAGTTATTAAGGTTTATTATATGCGGACTCAGTTTATCGGCAGTCACCGACTTTCCTAAAGATAAGAAAACATTTGGAGTTAGCAACATAATCATTTAAAGCATGACGATACATGTTCGTGAAGGTGGTTTTCCCATTACAACCAGAACCAATGAAAAAATACAATCGAATATAACTTATTACCTATGGTAAGGGTCGAAGTTAAAATCTTCCCCACATATTTAATCTATTCAACCTCCATAAAAATATCTATTCTTGCTGTAGTACTTGTAATTAGTTGATTTCAAACAATTACAAATCGCTTGGACGACCTGGATATAATACTTTCATATTGAAGTCGTAGACGCAATCTTCAAATCCTAGGAAGAAATTTTTATCCATTCGATAAATAAAATTTTTGGTGTAGAAGAATGTTTCGAATTGGTCTAAGTTGTTATGAGTAATGCTGTTTTTGTTCAAATACGATAATATTTTTATTGGTAATCCCTTCGAGTGAGTAGTTGTACTCCATGCATAGCATCTTTAATTCATTCACTATGTGAAGATTGACTTCTTTAGCGAAATTGTATAACTTATATCATTCGTTATCCCTGAATATAAGATACCCAAGATTTAGAACGATAAGTATTTTGGTAATAATTTTTCTATTTATTACAGCTTTACTGAAGTAATTTTTAATAGTCATTAATCTTGGCATATTAACTACACGTTCTCCATATTCATCAATGCAACTGTAAATAATATCAATAATATCTGTTTTAATTATTTTATTTCTAGAATTATCATTCCCATCAATATTTATATTACTAAGTTTCTCATTTATTTCTTTTATTTTACTTTCTTTTATTTCACTATCAATACTACTATCTTTATCCGATGTTCTTATATATATATTTTTTTTTTCGAAATATTTATTCAATAGTTTGTACGATTTGATTTGATTACTTTCATCGTATTTCAAAAGTATAATTAAGAAATAAACTATTGGATGATAATTATTTAGGACTTCTGTCTTTTTTTCTACGGTGGAAACCATTGATATAAATATTATATATGTTATATGTGTATTCATTATTTTATAGTTTAATAACAAGTAATTTAATAAAATAATTTTTTTTTTTTTTTTGAAAAAGAAAATTAAACTTGTATGCTTTTTAAAATTACTATTTACAATTTTATTTGAAATATATATAAATATACCTAAAAAAAAAAAAAAAATAAATGAACAATCATTAAAAATTAACAAAGATTAAAAAAAAACATTAATTAATACAATATAAATAACTATAAATAATGAAGTATATATATATAAAATAAATATTAATAAAACATAAAAAAAAAAAAATATTTGTGGTTATTCCTTTCCTTTACATTCCTTATAATTAATTTTAACAGAGAAATTATATAAAGCAAAATATGAAAAGAAAAAATTAAATAGTTCCAAGAATCCTTCATGATAAAAAACTAAAAAAATTAAAAAACTTTGATAAAAAAAAAAAAAAAAAAGAACTAAAAATGAAATGAAATTGATTAATCAAATTTCAAACTCCTACAAACTCGATCATTAATTTTTTTTTTTTTTTTTTTTTTTTTTTTTTTTTTTTTAGACTAGGAAGTGAATACACTTCCAGTGCTTTACTTAAAGAGATTAAAATATTTTTATGTATTACATATTTAATAAAAAAAAATACATTATATAATTAAAAGATAAAAAAAAAAATAAATTGACTATAAAAGATTATGTAAAATAAAAAAGTAATAAGAAATGAAAAAAAAAAAAAAAATTGTTTTTTTTCTAATTAATCAAAGAAAATTTAATGCAATAAAGAATAAAAATAAGTTCAAAAGTTAAAAAAAATTCGGTGTGATGTATTCTATGTGTAGTTAACATAATCACCAGTTAGATCTAAAATAATAAAACAAAGAAAGTAACATCTTTGAAATAGATAGTGTGGTATCCACTAAACTCTCACCTGAACCACAAGAAAGATCATCAAAAATTAAATTACTTATTATAGATTCTGTGTTCGGAACTGTGTTGTTAGTAAATGTGTATTGATGAGAGCTAATAGAACTTCTAACTACACTATTCCTTTTCCATATGGGTACGACGTCAGCCCTCTTGGTAATGAAAGTGTTTTTGTTAAACCTCTCAAAAAGTTAACTCAAGAGAGTTACTGATGATCGGTATTGTATTAGCAAGATATTCCCGTAAACCCCCACATTATACGGAACAGTAAACCCCTGTGAACTTGAACTTTTTTAGGAGTTATTCACTTAAATGTCTCTTTTCTCCCAGTATCGAATTGTAGCTCATCCAAAACTGAAATTCCACCAAGAAGGAATATATAAATATAAAATATACCCGCTTATGAAATTTTCATATTCTAAAATATTAGAATAGGAATGAAGTAAAGGAAAGATTCCTTACTTTATTGGCAAATAAAATGAAAAGGTCGTAGATGAAATCTAAAATTTTACTTCGATTGAGAGAAAAGGTAGAGCATTCAAATATCCAATGAATAAAAGATTATTCACCTTTTCCACAGCAAGGGCAGAATTTAAGACAATCGTCAGAAACTCTACCACTTCTAATTGCAATAGTGGTAATTATATTTGTAACCAGCTCTTAATCTTAAGATTCAATTAAAACCTAAACTTAAATGAGGGTATTCAAGGCTGAATAAGTGTAAGTTTATTTATTTATAACTATAGCAAAATGTTTTATTTTATATTTTAATAAAAATATTTAAATAATTCTTATTATTATTTATTATTATTACACCAAAATGAAAAATAAAACAATTTACAACTTTTTTTTTTTTTTTTTTTTTTATTTATAAGAAATTATTTTTAAATTTATAAATTATTTTATTCTAATTAATGATTTTAATTTTTATTTTATTTTTTTTTTTTTTTTATTTAAAAGAAATTATTTTTAAATATATAAATTAACTTATTCTAATTAATGATTTTAATTTTTTTTTTTTTTTTAATTATTAACTTCTATATATGTTTATAACTTATAAATATATACGAATATAAAAAAAAAATTTTGGAAATGTTGATGAATAAATATTTGCATATTTCCTTTACTTAAATATACTTTTATGGGATATTTAATCTTATTTACTTATTTATTAAAAATAAATAGGAAAAAAATTATATATATATAGAAATAATATCAATTATTCATAATATATTTAATATAAAAATAATTAATTTATTCCCATTCAATAGTAGCTGGTGGCTTACTACTGACATCATAAACAACACGGTTAACTCCCTTAACTTCATTAATAATTCTGCTACTAATCTTCTTAATAACATCATATGGCATTTCAAACCAATCAGCAGTCATGAAATCAGTAGTTTCAACAGCACGTAATACAATAACTTGTTCATAAGTTCTATAATCACCCATGACACCAACAGATTTAACTGGTAAAAGGGCAGCGAAAGCTTGAGAAATCTTTCTGTAGAGACCAGCCTTCTTAATTTCTTCAATGTAAATGTAATCAGCTTGTCTAGCAATTCTAACTTGTTCTGGAGTGACTTCACCAAGGATACGAATAGCAATGCCTGGACCTGGGAATGGGTGACGCCAGACGAGATCGGAATCAATGTTCATAAGTTCACCGAGGTGACGAACTTCATCCTTGAAAAGTTCACGTAATGGTTCAATAAGCTTTAATTTCATATCTTTCTTAAGACCACCAACATTGTGGTGAGTCTTAATTGTAGCAGATGGACCCTTGAATGAAATAGATTCAATAACATCTGGGTATAAAGTACCTTGAAGTAAAAATTCAATCTTTCCTTTACCAAGTTTAACTTGTTCTTCATCAATACGCTTAGCTTCAGCTTCAAAGATTTCAACGAAAGTATTTCCAATGATCTTTCTTTTCTTTTCTGGATCTGTAACACCCTTAAGTTTACTTAAGAAAAGATCAGCAGTTGGAGTAACAGTAAGATTAATGTTAAGCTTTTCATTCAAGACTTCCTTAACAGTTTCACATTCATTTAAACGCATAACACCATTATCGACTAAAACAGCGTGATAACGATCACCAATGGCAAGGGTCATAATCTTTGAAGCAACAGTACTATCAACACCACCACTAACGGCACCAATAACTTGAGCAGTTGGACCAACAAGGTTTCTAATACGGTTGATTTCACGGTCAATGAAGGAAGACTATTTTAATATTTAATATTTTATATATATATATATAATTTATAATAATTATATAATTATCAATATAATATGACATTATTATTATTTTAATATCATTTTTATGTTATTTTCATTTTTTTTTTATCAATATTTTTATAAAATATAAATATAAATTAATTTTTAAAATAGAATAATAACAATAATTATAATAATAATATAGTAACAATTAGTATAAAATTTTTAAAATAAAAAATAATAATTTAAAATATTAATATTAAATTTTTATAAATTTGATATTTACCATACTCCAGTTAGCTTGAGCACCACAAATATCAATAACAAAGTTCTTTAAAAGTTCCTTACCTCTTGGGGTGTGGGTAACTTCTGGATGGAATTGGATACCATAGATATTCTTTTCTTCGTTATCAATACCAGCGAATGGAGCGGTAGCAGTCTTAGCAATAACACGGAAACCTTCAGGAATCTTCTTTAATTGATCACCATGACTCATCCAAACCTTCATATTGTCTTCTAAACCCTTGAATAATCTATTTTCAGCAACAACTTCAATGTCAGCATGACCATATTCTCTGCTTTCACATGGAGCAACTTCACCTCCAAGATCCCAAGCAATTTCCTTTTAATTTTTTAAATATTTTTTTTTTTTTTTTTTTTTTTTTTTTTGGTAAGTATTAAATTTTTTTTATATATATTTTAAACATATAAATAAATTTTCTTATTTTTTTTTTTCTTTTCATATCCAATTAATATTCAATTACTCTACTTATTATATAAATTCATATATTATTATTACTACTATTACTAAATTATTAATTTCACAATGTATCAATATATTTTATATATATATAAATTATTCAATGACATTTACTTGAAGACCATAACAGATACCAAGAACTGGAACACCTAATTCCCAAACTTTCTTATCCATATGTGGTGAAACATCATCATAGACAGAATATGGACCACCAGATAAAATAATACCTTTTGGCTTAAAAGTTAAATCTTCAATCTTGAAAGTACAAGCTTGAAGTTCACAATATACACCAAGTTCACGAACTCTTCTAGTGATAAGGTGAGAATATTGTGAACCAAAGTCAAGAATTAAAATAGTATCGTAAATTTGGTTAATTGCGGTACTCATTTTCAATCTTTTATTATTATTCATCAACTATAGTTAATTATAGTCTTATTCTATTTTTTAATTTAATTTTAATTTTTTAAAAAAAAAAAAAAAAAAAAAAAAAAAAAAAAAAAAAAAAAATATGTCTTATATACTATTGATCAAAAAAAAAAAAAAAAAAAAAAAAAACATAATAGATTGATGAAATGTATTTGAGGGTTCAATAATATATGATAGAATACAAATTTATATTAAAAATAATATAATAATTTAAATATAATAATATATACACAATATAATATAATATATCGTATCCTTTTTTAAATTTTAATATTGATGATTGGAATATTTTTTTTTCAAAAAGTTAAATCTTAAATTTTATTGGTTAATATTCGACTCAATGTTTAAAATTTTTTTTTTTAAAAAAAAAAGAATAATTAATAATTATAAATATTATATAGATTTATCTATCTATTAAATAAATTATATATAAAATAAAGTTTATAATAATTATAATTCTTTAAAAAAAAAAAAAAAAAAAAAGGGTAATACAAAGCAAAAATAATATTCTTATTATATATTACAATTAATATTAATGCATGAATTATTATATCTATTATATATATTTTTACCTTTGATATATTTTTTTAATTTTTTAATATTTTTCTTATTTTTATTAATTCTTTAAAATTTTATATTACTTTACTATTATTTATTTTATTTTATTTTATTCATTCTGTACTTCATATTTATATTTCTACTATTTATTTTATTTTATTTTATTCATTCTGTACTTCATATTTATATTTCTACTATTTATTTTATTTTATTTTATTTTATTTTATTTTATTTTATTTTATTTTATTTTATTTTATTTTATTTTATTTTATTTTATTTTATTTTATTTTATTTTATTTTATTTTATTTTATTTTATTTTATTTTATTTTATTTTATTTTATTTTATTTTATTTTATTTTATTTTATTTTATTTTATTTTATTTTATTTTATTTTATTTTATTTTATTTTATTTTATTTTATTTTATTTTATTTTATTTTATTTTATTTATTTATTTTATTTTATTTTATTTTATTTTATTTTATTTTATTTTATTTTATTTTATTTATTTATTTTATTTTATTTTATTTTATTTTATTTTATTTTATTTTATTTTATTTTATTTTATTTTATTTTATTTTAATATTGATAGTATATCTCAATTATTCAAAAAACTAAAATTATTGATTATATGTTGTGTAATTGTTAAATAAATTTACAACAAAAAATAAAATAAATATTTTAGACAATAAATATTTTTAAATAAAAATTTTTTTATTTTAAAAATTATTATTAATATTATTATCTTTTTTATTTTAAATAAAATATTTATTCCAAATAAGTAATTTTTTTTAAAAAAAAAAAATGTGAATTTAAATTTTTAAAAAACCTTTTACTATTTTAATATTTATTATTAATTTTATTTTATTTATTTTTTTTATATACCATTTTTATTGATAAATCCAGTGTGGAAAAGGATGTCAACCAAAATATGTTTTATGTATTATGCAATTATGCAAATAAAAATTTAATTAATAAATAAAATTTTAAATATTTTTCTATTAAAAATTTATAAAAATGATCTATTATATAAAAAATTAATATGAACCTATCTATTAAAAGCAATAAAATATTATAAAAAAAAAAATAAAATAAAATAAAATAAAAATTAAATAAAAATTAAATAAATAATAAATAATAAATGTAAAAAAAAAAAAAAAAAAAAAAAAAAAAGAATTTATTCGATATAAATAATAATTATGGCAATAGATTCCATAGATATTTTAGATATAATATTTTAAAACTATTTCAAAATAAATTTATAAAACATCTTTATGAAGTTACAAAATAACATCTACTATATTGTTCACCACATTTATCGTTAGAGCCATAGCATAATCCAAATTCACTTTGACATTTTGATCTTCAATGAACATCCGAGATGTCACAATAGCCATATTGACTACAACATTGTTTATTATTACATCATTTTCCATGATCAGCGCCACAAAGACTGCCATTATTGCATCTTCCGTAATCAGGTTGATATCCTATACTACAATAATTACAACCTATACCACAATAACCATAGTAACTATAACATTCACCTTTCGAATATAATTTATTGTTAAAATCTTTATCGCAATGAAATTACTATTACTCGTAAAATTTGATTTAGAAGTAGCAGTTGTAGTTGTAGTAGTTCTAGTTGTAATAATTATTTTTCTAAAAAATGAAGTTGTTAATTACCACATTTGATCATCATATGCTTCTTCTCTACAATCATATAAAGTTACAGGTCTTTTTGTAACTAATAAAAAAAAAAAAAAACACTATCCTATCATTATGTAATTTTCATAACCAGCACAACGATCATTATAATATTTACTCATAATTGTTTTATAATTATTATTGTAATTAAATAGAACATTATTATCACATTTACCCATTATAATTTTATTTTCATCAACCATCTATAGGCACAATTCAGAATTACTCTTAGATTTGAAATAATAGCCTTTCTTTTTTGTAATGATCCATTTATAATCATCTAAATTTATGCATTCTGAATAAGTTGGAATTCCATTTTCATAATCAAGAGCATATAAACATGAATTTCTACTTTCATTATAAATCCATGCGACGGTGCTTGTTTGAGTAGGTTTATATATAATAGTTGTTATAGTTCTTATTTTAAATAAAGATTTTTTTATAGTCCACATTTGATCGTACTTCATTATTACAATCATATAATAAAACTTTATTTTTTACATTTTTAACATTAGAGAAATTTGGATTACCAATACAATAATCAGGTCATTTTTTACTTTCAATAGATTTATATATATTATTATAAAGGAAAATAGCTTTAGTATCGCAATAACCCATTATAGTATTACTTTCATCTTCATCATCAACTCTTAAACATAAATTAAGATTATCTTTAGATTTGAAAAAAACTACATTCTTTGACTTTTTTTTATATAAATATATTATTTAATTATTAATTATAATTTAATAAGTAGATTTTTAAAAATTTAAAAAAAAAAAAAAAAAAAAAAAAAATTTAAATTAAATTAAATAATAAATAATTATAAAATTAAAAAATGGGTAAAATTTTTATTAGAAAAGAATAAACTTTAATAATTAGTTTTGGAACGTTAATAAATATAAAAAGGTTGAAAAAATTTTTTCTGATTGTTAAATAAATATTTTTATATAATTTTTTTTATATTATATATTATTAAAATTTTTATATTTTTATTATAAGATAATGAATTAATTATAAAAACGGAAATTGAAGTATATACACATATTTATTTTATTTCGGACATAGATCTCTTTTAATAGATTGAATATTCTTTTTAAATTATATTTCTATTTTTTTTTTTTTTTTATTTTAATTATATAATATATAAATATAAATTTATAAATATGTACTTTGTATTTCATAGGTTATTTTAATTTAATAAATTTATTATAAAATCCTAAACATAAATGTATTCCTTTATATTCATTAAATAAATAATAGCTTTTATAATTATTATTTATATTATTTATTTTTACTAAAAAAAAAAAAATAAAAAATAATTTTCAAATGAAAAATATAGTGAAACTCCATTACTTAAGGCCTGTGAAAATGGAAACAAAGATTTAGTAGAATACTTATTTGAAAATGGAGCAGATAAAAATAAAAAAGAAAAATAGAGTGATGAAACGCATTAGTATGTAAAAGTGGATATAAAGTTTTAGTAAAATACTTAGTAAAACATGGAGCAAAAATAAATAATAAAAAAATAAATATGGTGAAACACCATTATTTAAGGTGTAAAAAAAGAATTAACAAAATATTTAATAGAATATGGTGCATATATAAATAAAAAAAAATTGAATATGGTATAAAACCATTAAATTATATACTCTAAATTTTTATATAGTATAATAATTAAATAAATATAAAAATTAATAATATTATTTTATTTTAATGAATTTAAAAAAAAAATAAATAAATAAATAAATAAATAAAAATTTTAAACTTTTTTTTATATAAATATTTTCATTTTTATATAAATATAAATATAAATATGTTAATTATTTAATTAATAAATAGATTTTAAAATTTTTAAAAAAAAAAAAAAAAAATAAAAAAATTAAATAAAAAATTAATAAATAAAAATTTAAAAAATGTGTTAAAAATTTTTTTTTTTATTATTTTTTTTTTTTTAATAGAGCATATATATATCACTAAATTATGTATTATTAAAAAAAAAGTTTTTTACTTTAAGTAAATAGACTTAGTATAACTTTAATTTTTAGTTTTAGAGAGTTATATTTACAAATCGATCTTCAAATAGAAAATAATAATAAAAAAAAAATAATAAACAAGTATCAAATAAAAATAATATGAATAACCGTGTAAAAAAGAGAGATATAAAATATGAAGAATATAATGATAATGGGCAATAAAAGATTAAAAACTGTAACAAATAATCAAGAAAATGATTTATATATTACTTCTTCAGAAATAAAAAAATTAATAAAAAATTCAAATATAAAGAAATTAAAGAATATTTTTGACATTTCAAAATTTTATGATAATGAATTTATTAAAAAATTACTTTTTCTCTATAAAAATAAAACTCCTATCAAGAATTTAAATTATGAAATTTCTAAAGACAAATATAAAATTATATTAAATGATGAGAAAGAGGATAACTTACATAATAAAAATAATTATATAATAGATAATAGGAATAATAATTTATTAAAATATTTAGTAGAACATGGAGTGGATATAAATAAAGTAGTTTATAAAGATGGTAAAATACCTTTATTTGATGCATGTAAAATTGGAAATAAAGATTTAGTTAAATACTTAGTAGAACATGGAGCAGATATCAATAAAGAAGATGAAGATTGGGAAACACTATTATTTAAGGCCTGTGGAAGTGGAAATATAGATTTAGTAGAATATTTAGTAAAATATGGAGCAGATTTAAATAAAGAAAATTGGGATACGGAAACACCATTGTTTAAGGCCTGTGAAAGTGGAAATAAAGATTTAGTAGAATACTTAGTAGTGGAACATAGATCAGATATAAATATAGAAAAATGGAATGGTGAAACACCATTATTTAAGGCCTGTAAAAATGGAAATAAAGATTTAGTGGAATACTTAGTAGAAAATGGAACAGATATAAATAAAGAACAATGGAATGGTGAAACACCATTATTTAACGCAATTGAAAATGGAAATAAAGATTTAGTAGAATACTTAATAGAAAATGGGGCAGATATAAATAAAGAAAATAAGTACAATGAAACACTATTATTTAAGGCAATTGAAAGTGGAAATAAAGATTTAGTAGAATGTTTAATAGAACATGGAGCAGATATAAATAAAGAAAATCAATACAATGAAAAACCATTATTTAAAGCAATTGAAAGTGGAAATAACGATTTAGTAGAATGTTTAATAGAACATGGTGCAGATATAAATAAAGAAAATAAATACAATGAAAAACCATTATTTATAGCAATTGAAAGTGGAAATAAAGATTTAGTAAAATGTTTAATAGAACATGGTGCAGATATAAATAAAGAAAATAAATACAATGAAAAACCATTATTTATAGCAATTGAAAGTGGAAATAAAGATTTAGTAAAATGTTTAGTAGAACATGGAGCAGATATAAATAAAGAAAATGAAAATGATAAAGTGCCATTATTGAAGGCAATTGAAAGTGGAAATAAAGATTTAATAGAATATTTGGTGGAACATGGAGCAGATATAAATAAAGAAAATATAAGTGGTGAAACACCATTATTTTATGCATGTGAAAGTGAAAATAAAGATTTAGTAGAATACTTTGTAGTAGATCATAAAGCAGATATAAATCAAGAAAATAGACGTGGTGAAACATCATTATTTTATGCATGTAAAAGTGGAAATAAGGAATTAGTAGAATACTTAGTAGTAGAACATAGAGCAGATATAAATAAAGAAAATAAATTTGGTGAAACCCCATTATTTTTCGCATGTAGAAGTGGAAATAAAGAATTAGTAGAATACTTAGTAGAAAATGGAGCAGATATAAATAAAGAAAAAAAAAGGAATGGTGAAACTCCATTATTTTACGCATGTTTAAGTGGAAATAAAGATTTAGTAAAATACTTAATAAAACATGGAGCAGAAATAAAAAAAGAACATAATTATTGTAGAGAAACACCATTATTTAATGCATGTCGAAGTGGAAATAAAGATTTAGTAAAGTATTTAGTAAAGCATGGAGCAAATATAAATAAAGAAAATGTATATGGTGAAACACCATTATTTGATGTATGCTTTTATGGATATAAAGAATTAGTAGAATACTTAGTATATTATGGATCAGATATAAATAAAGAAGATAAGTTTAATGAAACACCATTATCTTATGCAATTAAAAGTAGAAGTAAAGATGTAGTAAAATACTTAATAAAACATGGAGCAGATATAAATAAAAAATATAAATATAATGAAACGCCATTATTTAAAGCAATCGATACTGGAGAAAAAGGTTTAGTAAAATGTTTAGTATATTATGATTAAATATAAAGAATAAAAATAATATATTTAAGGCCTGTAAAAGTAGTAAAAAAAAAAGAATTAATAGAACATGGTAAAGATATAAATAATAAAAAAAAAACTTAATATAGAATAAAACCATTAAATTATATACTCATAAATAAAAAATTTTTATATAGTAAATTATTATTAAAATAAAAATAAAATAATAATAAAAAAAAATTAATAATATTAAAAAAAAAAAAAAAAAAAAAGTTATAAGCGTTTATATATATATATATTCTTTTTTATATTATTTAATTATTATATAATTAATAGATTTTGGAATAATAATAATAATAGTAATAATAATAATAATAATAATAATAATAATAAAAAAAAAAAAAAAAAAAAAAAAAAAAAAAAAAAAAAAAAATTAAAATATAAATAAATAAAAAATTGAAAAATGTGTTAATTTTTTTTTTTTTTTAAATAAAGTAACTATAATAAATAGTTTTAGAAAAATTATAATTATAAATTTAAAAATGTAGAATATACATATATACATATATATATATATTTAAGATAATGAATTAATTATAAAAATGGAAATAGAAATATATTTTTTTTACTTCATAATTTTTTTTTTTTTTTCTTTTTTTTATTTCTGGTTTATGCTGCCCTTGGTTTCATCCCTGGCAGTGAGAATACAGATA
Organism: Neocallimastix lanati (nom. inval.); assembly: GCA_016946835.1. Taxonomy (NCBI): domain Eukaryota; kingdom Fungi; phylum Neocallimastigomycota; class Neocallimastigomycetes; order Neocallimastigales; family Neocallimastigaceae; genus Neocallimastix; species Neocallimastix lanati (nom. inval.). The sequence goes on along the minus strand of JACVTC010000009.1, from coordinate 1,995,328 downwards.
ATGTCCCTGCTGGAAGGCTTTTCTGAGTATTGGGGGCTCTGACATGCATATTATTGCTGAGAATTTTTCTTGTACATTTTTTCTCAAGAGTGTCCAGTACCTAATTTCCCATTTAAAATAGGTCAGTATAACTTAACCCATTGAAATATGTACAAGTTTAAATTTTATTGCTTTCTTTTATATATATATATATATATATATATTCCAAAAAAAAAATATCTTACATATAAATATATATATATATATATATATTTTTTTTTTTATTATTGCATTACATAGTTTATTTTAATTAAATGAATTTATAATTAAAACATTAAAGTATTTTTTTTTTTTTTTTTTTTTTTTTTGAAAAAAATAAGTTATATATATAATAAATAATAGCTTGTTAATTACTATTTATATTTGTTTACATTTACTAAAAAAAAAAAAAAAAAAAAAAAAAAAAAAAAAAAAAAAAAAAAAAAAAAAAATTATTTTCGAATAGAAAATAATATTAAAAAAAAAAATGATAAACACATTATCAAATGAAAGTAATATGAATAACCATGTAAAAAAGAGAAATATAAAATATGAAGAATATAATGATAATGGATATACGTCTAAAATATTAAAAATTGTAACAAATAATCAAGAAAATGATTTATATTTTACTTCTTCTGAAATAAGAAAATTAATAAAAAATTCTAATATAAATAAATTAAAAAATATTTTTGACATTTCAAAATTCTATGATAATGAATTTATTAAAAGTTTACTCTTTCTATATAAGAATAAAACTCCTATCAAGAATTTAAATTATGAAATTTCTAAAGACAAATATAAAATTATATTAAATTATGTAAAAGAGAATAATTTTTATAACAAAAATAATTATATAATAGATAATGGGAATAATAATTTACTAAAATATTTAGTAGAACATGGAGTGGACATAAATAAAGTAGTTTATAAAAATGGTAAAATACCTTTATTTGATGCATGTCAAAGTGGAAATAAAGATTTAATTAAATATTTAGTAGAACATGGAGCAGATATAAATATAGAAAATTGGAATGATGAAACACCATTATTAAAAGCAATTGAAAATGGAAACAAAGATTTAATAGAATATTTAGTAGATAATGGAGCAGATATAAATAAGGAAAATAGAGATGGTGAAACACCATTAATTAAGGCCTGTGAAAGTGGAAAAAAAGATTTAGTTGAATGTCTAGTAGAACATGGAATAGATATAAATAAAGAAAATAAATACAATGAAACGCCTTTATTATATGCATTTAAAAGTGGAAAAATTGATTTAGTTGAATATTTAGTAGAACATGGAGTAGATATAAATAAAAAAAATAAATATGGTAAAACACCATTATTTTACATATGTAAAAATGGAAATAAAGATTTAGTAGAATGTTTAGTAGAACATGGAGCATATATAGATAAAGAAAATGAAAACAATGAAACACCATTATTTGATGCTTGTCAAAGTGGAAATAAATATTTAGTAGAATACTTAATAGAACATGGAGCAGATATTAGTAAAGAAAATAAATATGGTGAAACACCATTATTTAAGGCAATTGAAAGTGGAAATATAGATTTAATCGAATACCTTGTAGAACATGGAGCATATATAGATAAAGAAAATGAAAACAATGAAACACCATTATTTGATGCTTGTCAAAGTGGAAATAAATATTTAGTAGAATACTTAATAGAACATGGAGCAGATATTAGTAAAGAAAATAAATATGGTGAAACACCATTATTTAAGGCAATTGAAAGTGGAAATATAGATTTAATCGAATACCTTGTAGAACATGGAGCATCTATAGAAAAAAAAAATAATATTGGTGAAACACCATTATTTATAGCAATTAAAAATAGAAATAAAGCTTTAGTAGAATATTTAGTAGAACATGGAGCAGATATAAATAAAGAAAATAAATACAATGAAACGCCTTTATTATATGCATTTAAAAGTGGAAAAATTGATTTAGTTGAATATTTAGTAGAACATGGAGTAGATATAAATAAAAAAAATAAATATGGTAAAACACCATTATTTTACGTATGTAAAAATGGAAATAAAGATTTAGTAGAATGTTTAGTAGAACATGGAGCATATATAGATAAAGAAAATGAAAACAATGAAACACCATTATTTGATGCTTGTCAAAGTGGAAATAAGAATTTAGTAGAATACTTAATAGAACATGGAGCAGATATTAGTAAAGAAAATAAATATGATGAAACACCATTATTTAAGGCCTGTGAAAGTAGAAATAAAGGTTTAGTAGAATATTTAGTAGAACATGGGGCAGATATAAATAAAGAAAATAAATATGGTCAGACACCATTATTTAAGGCAATTAGAATGGACAATAAAGATATAGTAGAGTACTTAGTAAAACATGGAGTAAGCATAGATAAAGAAGATAAAAACAGTGAAACACCATTATTAAAAGCAATTGAAAATAGATATGAAGACTTAGTAGAATTCTTTGTAGCAGAACAACAAATAGATATAAATAAAGAAAATAAATATGGTCAAACACCATTATTTAAGGCAATTGGAAGTGGAAGCAAAAATCTAGTAGAATATTTAATAGAACATGGAGCAGATATTAGTAAAGAAAATAAATATGGTGAAACATCATTATCTAAGGCATTTGGAAGTAGATATAAATATTTTGTAGAATTCTTTGTAGTAGAACAACAAATAGATATAAATAAAGAAAATAAATATGGTCAAACACCATTATTTAAGGCAATTGAGAGTGGAAACAAAGGTTTAGTAGAATATTTAATAAAACATGGAGCAGATATAAGTAAAGAAAATAAATATGGTGAAACACCATTATATAAGGCAATTAGAAGTGGAAATAAAGATTTAGTAGAATATTTAGTAGAACATGGAGCAGATATAAATAAAAAATATAAATATGGCGAAGCACTATTATTTTATGTGAAGAATCATGGAAAATTTTATTAAATCATGGAGCACATATAGATTAGATATAAAAAATAATAATAATAATAATAATATATTTAAGGCCTGAGAAAGAAGTAAAAAAAAAAAAAAAAAAAAAAAAAAAGTTTATATAATAAATAAAACTCTTAAATATTTATTACATATACTTTTTTTTTTTTTTTTTTTTTTTTTTTAATTTTGTTATCATTTTAATAAGATGTTATTTATTATTAAATTATTAATCGTTCTAACCATAAAAAAAAAAATACCATCTTTTATTGAATACTTACTAGTATATTTCTTGTAATTAAACTAATCATAGTGATTATGTTATATGTATGATTATAATATATTAAATATAATCAATTCATATTAATATTAATTTATTTATATATTAAAAAAGTCAATTTATTTATATAAATCCAGAAATTATATGATATAAATTATTATATATAGGTTAAAAATGAGAATAATAATAACTAAAATAGTATAATTACAACCATTAATTCATCTATAGAATATTAATAATATATCAATCATTATGCCTATTTTTTTTTTTAAAAAAAATTTTTATATTAAAAATTACATATTTTTAATTTACATTAATGTATTTTAATTATTTTAATAGTTTCATTATTATTAAGTAAATGTATTTTTTTTTATTATATTTTTTTTTTTTTAAATATCTTAATAAAAATTGTTAAACAATAATAAAATTGATACTCATTAAATGCTTCCTTAATTAATACTATTTTTATTTAATATGATAATCCCATTAAATTTCTATAATAAAACAAAATTTTTTAAACTTATGATTTATAATGTATAAATAATAAACATTTAGCTCTTATATTGTATATCTATTTTATTTCCCTTTTAATATAAATATATATATATTTTTTTATTTTTATTTTTATTTTTATTTTTATTATTTTTTTTTTTATTACACTTTTCAATTTTTTTTTTTTTTCTTTTGAAATAAAAAAATTAATAATTATAAATAACTTATGATGAATCTTTTTTATAGCAAAAATTAAATTAAAAATAATTAAAAATAATTAAAAAAAAATCTATTGTATGATTTTTATATATATATATATTTTTCTTTTAAAAATATTAATTAAATTAGGATTTTATTTAGATAGGCACCTCTTTTTTTTTTTTTTTTAAAAAAAAAAAAAAAAAGTTGTTTTCCATATTATATAATTTTGTTTCAATTATTATTAACTATTTCCCTTTTTGTTTTATTGAAAGGAAAATAAATTTTATTATAATTTATTTTAATTTTCTTCTTTTTTTTTTTTTTTTCTTTGTTTTTGTTGTATTAATATTATTGACTTTTCATTTTTTTTAGTGGCACTTTATAATAACTATTTAATTTTTTTTTTTTAAAAAAAAAGAAATTAGTTGATTTTTGTTTCTTTTATAAATAATAAATTTATTGACTTTTTTTTTTCTATTTTTATTGTTTATTATATAAAAAAAAATTAATATTTTATGACAAAAATATTTTTTATTATATTCAAATTATGCTGGAACATTGTGGAATAAGTAACTGACTGATTCACCATTATGAGTTCTTCTAATGGCTTCAGCAATAGTTGGAGAAACATCAATAGTTGCAATCTTTGGACATAACTTCTTTTTATCTTCATGTGGAATTGTGTTAGTAACGACAACTTGAGTTAAAGCTGAATTATTAATAACTTCACAAGCTTTACCAGATAAAATACCATGGGTAACAATAGCATAAACTTTGGTGGCACCATTTTCAACTAAAGTTTGAGCAGCCTTACCTAAAGTACCACAAGTATCAGCCATATCATCAACAAGAACAGCTGTCTTACCCTTAACATCACCGACAAGAACCATTCTTGAAACAAAGTTAGCCTTCTTACGTTCTTTGTGAATAAGAGCGAATTCTAAATCTAATCTATCAGCGATGGAAGTAGCACTAATTTTAAATAATACATTAAATTTATAATTAATATCGAAAAAATATTTATGATTCTAATTTTCTTAATAAAAATAAAACAAAATAAAAAAAAAAAAAAGTAATTATAATAGTAATAATAATAAAGAAAACTATTTTTTTAAAACTTTTTTTTTTTTTGAATATTTTAATTTATATTATAAAAAAATAATAAAAATAAAAATTCTACCGTTTAGCACCACCAGCATCTGGTGAAACAATAACAACCTTTCCTTCCTTGTAATCTGGAATACATTCACGAATGTATTTAAGAGTAGATGGTTCAGCATATAAATTATCGACTGGAATGTTGAAGAAACCTTGAATTTGAGAGGCGTGAAGATCCATAGTAATGACGTGGTTAGCACCAGCAACTGTTAACATGTTAGCAATAAGTCTAGCTGAAATTGGAGCACGAGACTTATCTTTCTTATCTTGACGAGCATAGAAGAAACATGGAATAACAGCTGTAATACGACGAGCAGAAGCAGTCTTACAAGCATGAATCATAATAAGTAATTCCATTAAATTATCATTAATTTCACCACAACCTGGTTGAATAATGTAAACATCTTCATCACGAACAGATTCACCAATGGTAACAGAAGTTTCATTGTTGGAATATTTAAGAACAGCAGCCTTAGCTAAATCTAAGTTAAGACGTCTATATATATATTATTATATTTAATATATCGTAAAAAAAAAAAATTATAATTTTATATTTCATTATTATTAATATAATATATATTATATATATATATTGAATAAAGAAAAGAAAAGAAAAAAAATAAAAATAAAAATTATTATTTAATATAATAAATATTCGAATAAAAATTAAATTAAATAAAATAATAAATAGTTTTAATTTTCGGTATATTATTTTAAATATATTACTTAATATTAACATTTATATTATTAAATAACTTCTATACTTTTTTTTATTATTATTATTTATTATCATTACTATTTCTTATTTATTTATTTTTCAAATAAAATTTTCTTTTAATACATATTTTTTAGAATATTTAAATAATTAATCAATAAATAAAAAAAATTTTTTTATAATAAATATGATTAAAATATGATTAAATAATAACCTTGCAATAAGTTTTGCAAGTTCCATATGAGCATTTCCAGCAAAAATTTTTATAGAATTGGAAGGTGCGTCCATTTTATTTATAAAATGTAATTATTTCAACTAATTTAATTAATATTAAATTATTGGATTTAATAAATCTACTTAAAGATTTTATTAATTTCTTTTAATATTATTTTTATTATTAAAGTGTAAAGAAAAAAAAAAAAAAAAAAAAAAAAAAAAAAAAAAAAAAAAAAAAAACTCAAAATAGAAAAATAATAATATATATAAATCTTAATTAAAATTCTAACAATCAAATTTTAAAAAAAAAAAAAAAAAAAAATCCATTAATATATTAGAATAGTTTATATTTAAATATACTTAAATTATAATCAATATATAATTTAATATAATATAAAATATAAAATAATTTAAAAAAAAATTTTTTTTTAAAAACTACAATTAAAATTTAAATTATTAACTTTTTTTTAATAAATATTATTCTCTTACATTATGTATTTATTTTGTATTATTTACGTATTTATATAATGATAATGTAAATATAATAAAAAAATTATAAATTAAAAATTAAAATATAAATAAAATATAATAAAAATAAAATTTCGTTCTTGACCAATCAGTGGAAGGAAATCTTATAACCATTAATATTAAAGAAAATTTTATTCAATTCGGTATTAAGATTACCAGATAAATAAGTGCGTAAAAAAAAAACTGGTAGTATTTCCTGCCAAAAAAAAGCAGGAAATACTACCAGTTTTTTTTTTTATTTCCAGTATGTACCACCCTTGGTTTTAGCTCCCTCCTCAAGAGCAGTGGGAATATAGAGGTAGTCACGCACTTTCTTTTTAAAAGGCAGAATTGTTCCTACTGGACGACCTTTCTTGAGTTTTTCAGCATTGGTGCTCTTACATACAAATTATTGCTGAGAGTTTTTCTAGTACTATTTCTCCGAGAGCTTCTTCAGTTCGTAATTACCCTTTAAAACGAGGTCAGTATAACCTAACCCATATAGATTCGTACTAGCTCCCTGGCAAATCTATAAATGTCAGAAAAGATTACAACTTAGTAGAATATATCTATATGAATACATGAAATCATGTACCCGAATGCTAATAATTCCCTCTTAAATATACAGTACTAGCGCAACCCTCTCAATTAGTTCAGTATCTATTCTAATAATAATTTATATAAACTTACCTGAAACCCTAACCACCATATTTCGTCAAAAACTTCTTGTTAGGAAAACCTAGAAAATGATCATAGTGCGGGATCGAATCAGGAGCCCTACGTATGTATGACCACGGACTAACAACCAGAATAGAACCTTGGTTAGTTTTTTACTATTATCGTTAATCTTTTTCCTTTTTTTCTTTTTCTACACCATTAAAAGAAAAAAAAAAAAAAAAAAATAGTACTAGAAGTAATGAAAAAGTATAGTTAATAATTTTTGTACTTTAACTAACACATAAATATAATAATTAATAATTAATTTTCAATTTTTAATATTTAATAAATAAATTATAAAATAAATATAACTAATGATTATATATTATATTTAAAATATATCCATACACATGAAAAATAAACACAAAATAGTTCAATTGCGTGGAATGAAAATTATATGGAACAAATAAATTACATTGAATTCCAATTTAAAAAAACAAAAGCAATAAAAATATTTTTCAATAGCTTAAATTCAATAGTTGTAGAACACTTTTTTAAAATACTAAATGATATATTATATGAATAATAACATAATTTGTTAATTAATATTCCAATGCAGTTTATCGATATGTGCATGTATTTTTCATCACCAATATTGGGTATATTGAAATTAGATGTAATTTAAATTACAAATTCATGTTATTTTATATTGTATTATGTACACTATGTTTTATGTTTTATAACTACAAAGTTATGCAGCATAATTTCCAATTCTTTTCTAAATAATAATATAAAAGGTGCAATACTCCATATAATAATTTAATTTCTATTTTATTTTTATTATCATATTAATGACCGTAATTAATAATATAATTTAAATAATAATAATAATAATAATAATAATAATAATAATAATAATAATAATAATAATAATAATAATAATAATAATAATAAATATATGTCTTTAACATTTATATGTAAAATTTAAATAGAGTAATTAATAATATATTTTCTGATATTTATCGAAGAATTACTTTATATTTTTATTAATGTAAGAATATTTAAAATATTAAAATCTTTTCTTTAAATCAATAACAAAAATGAATGTTAATGCTTATTAATAGGCTTTTTTAAAAATTTATATTAAAGTAACAATGTTATATTCATTTTTTTAAAAAGTTATTTATTCTTATTAAAATAAATATATAATATTTCTAATATGCTATTTCTTTATTTATAAATGATATTAATATAAATGGTTTATTAATGTTTAATTAAAAAAATTAATAAAGTAATAATCTGAAATTACTATATTAAAAATAATTATAATTTTTATATAACAGTATATTAAAAAAGAAATATGCTAAGCATAAATAAAAAGTGATTGATAATTTATGTTTATTACTTTTAAATTTATTTATATATATTAATATATAAAATAAATAAATATGTTACAGAATTAAATAAAATTTCATTTCCATTTAAAATGATACTAAATAATGAGGATATATAGAAAACCGAATAATATATATATATATATATTTAATTATATTTTAATCACGATATTAATTAATTTTTTACTAAATTTGATTATTTTAAAATTACTAACAATAAATCATTCATCTGGATTTATTTTTGATAAATATCTTTTCATTCTTTGACGAATAAATGTTGGATTCTATATTTGTATATATGAAAAGTGATACAATATTCATATTGATAAATTTCATAAAAAAAAAAAATATAAATGTTAAAAAATAAAATAAATAGATGAATAAATAAATAAATAAATATTATTATTTGTTAATATGTGGATGTTTTAATAAATATTAATAAATTAAAAATGAAATCTATAGATTTAGAGTAACAATAAATAATAAAAAAAAAAAAAAAAAAAAAAGAAGAAAAAATATATATATTAAAATACCCTTGTGTTGCTTAAAACGTGTAAAGCTAAAATTCCACTATCTGTAAGTACTTCAGCTGCAGATTGATTTAATGAATATTCCTCATAATCCATTATACCTTGATTACTTAAATTTTGAAATTCCGGATTCATATGATTGTTATATTGTAATGAATTTAATTTTTGAATCAGAGATTGTTGAAAATTTGTATATTCAGGTATTGTATTATTATCATTAAATTTAACGTTATTACTATTAATCGCATTTGAAGTCGATGAAGAAGCATAATCTCCTATGCTTGTTTGGACTCTTGTATAACCACTAGGAATATGTGGGTTACTTGTCATTTTTAAAATATATATAAATTAAATTTTATTATTATTATATTTAGATTGACTCTTTTTTAGTATATTTAATTTTTCTTTCTTGTTCTATTTTTATTATTTTTATTATTACTATTTAAATTTGTTTTATTTGTTTTTTGATTTTAAAGGTATAAATAATTATTATTTTTAAAAATATATATATATTACTTTATAAAAATGTAAAAAATAAAAAATTTAAAAAAAAAAAAAGATTAAAAATTAAAATTAATACATATTATTTTAATTATTAATTTTTATTATTATTAAAAATTATTATTACATTTATTAATTATAAAATTTATTTAATTTACAAAATAAAATTTTAATTAAAAATATATTTAATGAAATATAGAAATAAAAATAAAATAAAATAAATAGTTAAAATATATATATGAAGTACAGATGGGATAAAATAAAATAAATAGTTGAAATATGAATATAAAGTACAGATTGAATAAAATAAAATAAAATAAATAATTGAAATATAAATATAAAGTACAGATTGAATAAAATAAAATAAAATAAATAGTAGAAATATAAATATAAAGTACAGATTGAATAAAATAAAATAAAATAAATAGTAGAAATATAAATATAAAGTACAGATTGAATAAAATAAAATAAAATAAAATAAATAGTAGAAATATAAATATGAAGTACAGATTGAATAAAATAAAATAAAATAAAATAAAATAAAAATTGTTCAATTCGTAACAGTAGAATATTAACAAAAATTTTAAAAGATAATAATACCGACATATGTTCATATTCAATAAAGCACTTTTTTTATACATACATATATTTGAAAATTTATTAATATTAATAAATAAATTAAAATTTTATTTTCAATTAATTTTTATAAATTTTATAATTTTATAGTTATTTAATTAAGGTATAGTAGACTTAATTTTATTATTATTAAATATTATATATATATATAAATATAAAAATATAATGAACAATCCACATTTACAGGAAGCTTAATAATATAATATATCATTAATAATGAATACAATACTATTAATATTTATATATAAATATTAATATATAACCATTAATATAAATATAATGTTTATTCTTGTAATCAATATATATATATATATATTTTTTTTTAATTTTCTTTTTTTTTTTTTCTTTTTCTTTTTTTTTTTTTTTAAATTTGTTTTTTTTTAGAAATTTTTTTTTTTAAAAACAATAATTATATTACTATTATTATTATTATTATTATTATTATTATTTAACATTAAATTAATAAGACTTTTAAATATATATATAAAAGTCATATTAATAAATAATCAAAAATATAAATAAAGTTTTGACACAACCATTAATATATTAGGTAATATCATGTATTTAAAACAAATAAATAAAAAAAAAGAATAGAAAATGAAAATGAAAAAAATTTTTTTTTAAAAAAAAAAAAAAAAGAAAAAAAAAGAAAATAGAAATAACCATAAAGATAAAAATAAAGATACTCTAAAGATAAAAAATAAATATAATAAAGATAAAAAATAAATATGTTATAAAGATAAAAAATAAATATGTTATAAAGATAAAAATAAATTTATATAAAATAATTATATATAATAATGCAATATAATAAGCAATACAATATTTTATAATAATATAGCATATTAAATATCATTCATTATTCAAACATTCATAAATAAATAAAAAAAAATAAAAGAATTATCTAATGACTAGTAATCATAAACAAAGTTTTGTACGTTACATTAAATGACTAATGATTCGTATATTAAAATGATATATAAAGAAGGAAGTACAATAATTCTATTTTTAATATATTCCTGATAATAAATTAATAGAAAATAAATAAAGGAAATAATATATTGATCTTATCTTTATGGATACTTCTAATTTCAAAGTTTCTATATATAGAAAAAATTGACATAAAAATTATTAAAACAATAATAAAATAAACAAATTTTATATAATCAAGTATTGATAAAGTAAATAAAATCATTAAAGAAAAAAAAAAAAAAAAAAGATATTAGACATTAAAATGAAATAATATTATTTAAAATTAATTAAAGTGATTAAAATTATGTATATATATATATCCTAAATAATAGATATTTCTATACTAGTATATGTTTATATAATTGTTGTTAATTATGGTATGAAAGAAAAACAATTATAAAATATATGTACAATTAAGGTAAACAACAACACTTTTACTACAAAACTTATTTTAATAAAAATGGAAAATAAGTGGAATATAAAATTATTAAAAAAAAAAAAAAAAAATTTATTTGGTAATAATTTGTGTAATCTGTGTAACAGATCGTCAAAAATTTCAATTAGTAAAAAAAATAAAAGCATAATTGTTCCAAGAACTTTATAAAATAATTTAAAAGTGTTTCATTTCGGAAAATGTGGCGTTTCAAAATTTTATAAATAATGTATATTAGGGTTAATGTTTTTTTATTTTTATTTTTTTTAAAATTAAAATATTCTTTAAAATTAGAATGCTATTTAAAAATAAAATATTTTTGAAATTTTCATTATATACATATTTGAAAAAAAAAAAATTAAAATATTCTTGATATCTGAAAATTATTATTCATTTTTTAAATTCTAATACTCTTTTATAGTACCAATTACAGTATTTAATATTTATATTAGGAAATATTTTTTCTACTGCGATAGATATGCCATTTTCTTAATCATAATGAAAATTTTTGGAATAATTATAGTATTACTATCATATTTATTAGCATTTCTTTTTTATTTCTTTAAATAACATCTCATAAAGAGCTTTTTTTTTATTTTATTTTATTTTATTTTAATACCTATAAAGAAGTAATATATAAACTATTTAAATCTTTAATATTAATTCTATTAATGAATATTTGAAAACTAAATTTAAGTTCAATATAAAAAGTTCCATATGCAAATATGTCTTCATTATATTTCATATAAAATTTTTCTTAGAATGGGAATTGGAAGATTATTAAATTAGGAGTTTTGAATATTATAAAATTCTCATTTCATACTGTTTTATAATATATTGATTCATCAGGAATTTCATCAATTACATCAGGAGGTAGTTGCTTATTTATATTTCTCGTTTTTTTGAGTTTAATTGCATTTTATTCAGGACATTTAAATCTTATTTTTATGAAACTTCATTAAATAGATGTTTTAACTTTATAACCAAAGGAAATGAACTTTTTCTAATTTCATCTTTAATTTTATATTCTGTCATAGATATAGAAGTATTAAATTCTTTTTCAAAATGTTATATAAATTTTTATATTTTAAAATTCCTTCTTATTGTTTAAAATAATAAAAGATTTACTTTTATTTAAAGTTTTATATTTATATTTAGTATATTTATACTCTTTAAATAATCTTTTTTTTTTTTTTTTTTTTTTTTTGATGAAAATTAAATTTATATTTTTTGTTAGTAATAATTTATTCTTTTTCCTAAATTAGTTTCACTTCTCTCAATATTTATATTTTCTTCCATTTATAAAAAAATATTTTAATTTTAAAAAAAATATATTATTTTATAATTTAAAAAAAAAAAAAAACATTTTCTTTATTATTTGCTATTAATATATTTAATTTATTTATTATGAATAAATTAGTTTTAATTATTTATTTATTTTTTTTTTTTTTTTTTTTTTTTTTATAAGTATTTTATAAGAAAATATATCATTTTTTAACTTTTAAAAAATATAATATTTTTTTTAATATTTATTAAAATAAATAATCAAAATACATTTATACATTTATATTTATTTCTAAACTTGATTATAATTTATATATTTATTTATAAATGTATTAAAAATATTAAAAAATTTTATGGCGTAAAATTACATAATAAAATAATTACATTGTGAAATACTCCAAATTCCAATAATTTGTATAAACACATTTTTATTTCATTATTATAAAATGGAAATTATTTTAAAAAAATGATTCAATTTATTATTTATAAGAAAATGCATCCCATTCCATTTTTTATAATTAAAAAAGTTTAAAATATTTTTTATAGTTATATATATATATATTAAATTTTAAATTAGTTACTTTTTTTAAATACAATTGCCGTACTTTTTTTCACAAATAAAAAATAAAGTTATATATAGATTTCTTTTATTTTTTTTTAATTTTTTTTATTTTATTTTTTTTTTTTTTGATATAAATACCATACATCTTTTATATTTTTTATTCTTTTTTTTTTTTTTTTTTTTTTTTTTAATTCAAAAAAAAAAAAAAAAAAAAAATAAGTAAAATTATATAAATAAACAAAATATTTATATATATAATAAAAATATAATTAAAGCTTTATTTATTTATATAATAATTCTTTAAAAAAAAAAATAATTTAATACATTTAATATATTTGTTATACACACACAAAATAAAAAAAAAATATTAAAAATAAATAAACAAATAAATAAACACTAAAACAATATGAAATTCTCAATAATTAATTTTGGTTTATTATTAGTTGTTGCAACTAACGCATCAAATCCAATAGGTTTTGGTCATAAAACTACTGGTGGTAAAAATGGTGTTGAATATCATGTTAATAATTTTAAAGAATTAACAGATGCATTAAATAATAATGGTAATCCAGAAGCTCCAAAAATTATTTACATTGATTCACCAATGAATGGTATTATTGATGAAAATGGTAAAGAAATTACCCCTGAAGATTTAGTTCCAGGTTTTTCTTTCCAAAAGTATCTTGATTGTTTCACTAAAGATGGATCTGAATGGTTAGATACTGATGAATGTAATGAAATTGAAGAACTTCGTAAACAAGGACCAGCTCTCCAAGAAAAACTCACAAAAGTTTTTATTACTCCAAATACCACTATAATAGGTCAAGGTGACGACACAAAATTAGAAGAAATTTCAATGAATATCAGTAATGTTACAAATGTTATCCTTAAGAATCTTTCTATTGAAGCACCAAATGACTTTTTCCCATATTGGGATCCAGCTGATGGTGTTCAAGGTTCTTGGAAAGCAGAATACGATAATATTATTATATGCAATTCTACTAATGTCTGGATTGATAATTGCTATTTAACTGATGGTAATAAAAAAATTGGTAATAATGACGTTTACTTTGGAAAATTTATTGATTGTCATGATGGTCTTTTAGACATTGTTAAAGAATCCGATGATATTACCATTTCTAATAATCGTTTTGATAGTCATCGTAAAACCATGTTAATTGGTAATAAGGATAAATATATTGAAGATCGTGACCACTTAAAAGTTACTATTTACAATAATGTTTTTATTAATTGCACTGAACGTCTTCCACGTGTTCGTTTCGGAAAAATTCATATGTTCAACAATTATTACTACGCTGAAACTTTCAATAAAGGCTATCCTGCTTTAACCTTTGACAATTATTACAAAAATTATTCCTTAAGTATTTTCCCACAATATTATATTGGTTTAGGTATTGAATCCAATGTTCTTTCTGAATTCAATTCTTTCAATCTAATTGGTAACGAAAAAATTCCAGCCACTGATGATATTATTGTTTTTAGTTATGGTGGTTACACTTTCCATGATAATCAATCAGAATTTAATGGCAAGAAGATTGATATTGATGCTATTGCTAAAAATTCTTTCAATTTAAAATCAAAGTTTGAAGCAGAAAAAAATGCAGCTAAAGGTGCTAAAAATCCTGATTGGATAAATGCTACTTTTACCACTGAAACTTTCCAACCATCAGAATTTTATCATTACAACCTAAATGAAAATATAGATGATGTTAATGATTTAATTAATAAAGTTCCATCTTGGATGTTTACTAATGATTCTGACTCTGAAAATGAAGTTCAGAATGATGAAGATTCTATTTTTGAAGATGACGAATTTACTATTGGAGTAGAAGATGATAATTAAAATTAAATCATAATAAAATATAAAATATATATTTATTTATTTATTGGAGACATTTCATATTTTTAATCAATATAATTTAAAATATAATTATATATATATAAAATGAGATTATAATAAATATCTTATAATTTAAGTTAAATAAGTAAAAATAATATATAATAAAAGCAAAGAAAAAAAAAAAAAAAAAAAAAAAAAAAAAAGAAAAGAAAAAAAAAAAAAGGAAAAAAAAATATATATATCTAAATTCAATAATTATTATTAAATAATCAAAAATAGAAAAATAGAATTATATTAGAATTTATATTAGAATTTTTATAATAATTTAAACATTGAAATAAATATTAAAAAAATAAGAATAGCAATAAAATATAATTAAAAAAGATTATATATATATATATATAATAATAAAGTAATAATAAAGTAAGAAAAAAAAAAATAGAGAAAAAAAAAACAAATAATAATAATAGAAATTAAAAGAAAAAAAAAATATTGAAAATTTTAAAACTTAAATGTTTAGAACCTAAAATATATTAAATTAAAATAATTAATATCAGAAATTAAAAAAAATATATATAAATAAAATAGTAAATATCTTAATTTAATTAAATACAAAAGTTAATAAAAATAATTTAAAATTTTAAAATTTTAATAAAAAAAATTTTTTTAAAAGCATGTTTCATACCGTAACTCAAAATTTTGGAAAATACATTTTGATTCTATTTTATCATTTTAATAATAATTAAACTTAATATACTCTTAAAAAAATATTAAACATGGCAACTATCTTTTAAAAAAATTGAAATAAAAATAAGTATCAAAAAGATCATATAGAAAAGTTCTATATTATTAAAATATGTAGAATAGTTTTATCTTTAAAAATCTATATATTTAAAAAATTTATTATTATAAATATTACTACTGTTACTATTATTATTATTATTATTTTTATATTTATTATAATTTTTAATATTATTACAATTAAAATAATAAAAATAATATTAATATTGATGTTTATAAAATTATTTTTATTATTTTATTTTTATTATTAATTTTATCAATATTAATGTTATTGTTATTATCCTTAATATAATTATTATTAAAATTATTAAAATTATTATTAAAATTATTATTAAAATTATTATTAAAATTATTAATTCTATCAATATTAAATTTTACAATTACAATTACTATTATTATAATTATTATTATTAATTTTATATATATATGCAGTTTTTACTATTATTCTCATCATTAATAATATTATTATTAAAATATAGTATAAATTAAATTTTTTTTTTTTTTTTTTGTAAATGATAGAACTTTAAAACTTTCTTTCGCTATTATTAAAATAATTACCCCAAACAAATTTACCATAGTATATCACTAGAAAATTTAAACCTTTTATAAAATAAAAGGCTTGCAGTGAAAAAAAAATACAAATTAGAAATTTAACATTTTAAAAAGAAAAATTTTTTTCAGTATAAATATTATTATATTATTTTTATTTTATTATTTTTTTCATTATTATTATTAATTATGAATATTAATATCATAATTATTGATATTAATATAATTATTATTAATTTTATCAATATTATTGAAATAATGAAATAATTATTATTAATATTTGTTAATAGTATTAAAATAATATTATGAATAAATTATCTAAATAATTAAATATTAGAAAAATATAATTATTAATATTTATGTAAAAATTAAATTTAAAATGTTTGAAATTAACATTATTTATGTTAATACATATTTCTATGTAAATCATCATATTAATCATGTACATGTAAACAATTCTTAACAATTTTATTATTTTGATGAAAAAATTCGAATAAAGTAAATAACTTTTTTTTTTTTTTTTTTTTTTTTTTTTTTTTTTTTTTTTTTACGTATATATAATATCATATCTACTACTTTATTTTAATGTAATTTTATCATAACTTTTTCTAATAACAATTCTTAATGGGCCTAGTTGCAAATTCATTGAAATGAAATATGTCAATCTAATTAGTTATGCAGCTAATATAAAATAAAAAAATAAAATAAAATAAAATAAAAAATAAATGGCATTAAAAAAAGAAGTTTTACCTCCAATGGGAATCTTCTTTGTAATTATTTATTTATTTATTTTTATTTAATATTTTTAATATATAAATAGGGGTTATACCTAACCCTATAAATTGTGAGTTAATATTTGAAATAATATATTAAAAAATATTATCAATTTATTTATAAATATTTTTATAATATATTAAATTATATTAATATACTTTTTTGACATTTATTTTCAATAGATATTTTTATAATATATTAAATTATATTATTATACTTCTTGACATATATTTCAATTAGGTAATACATGATTATCGGTTATTAATTAATTTCATTCTTGTGATTTTATTAATATATATATATATATATATATAATTTTTAAAATCATAAGTTTAATAAAAATTAAAATAAATTTTTTTGAAAAAAAAAAAGTTAAATAAATAAATAAACAAACATTAATATACTAAATAAATATATATATTTTAATAAATAAATAAGTAAATAAGTAAATAACTGTTGTAATTTATTTAGGAATTTTTTTATTAGTTGAAAATATTTAAATAAATATTAAAAATTCAATTTTTTCTTCTTGTTTTAAATTAACTCTATCTTTTTTGCTTTCTTTCTTTTTTTTTTTTTTTTTATGAATATATAAAATAATATAATAAATAATAAAAAGAAATGAAGTAATCAAAAAAAAAAAAAAAAAAAAAAGGACATTGATAACAGGAGTGATGATATATTAAATAAAATCAATTTGAATAGTTAATATATTAGTATAAAAGAAAACTTGGAAATTTTTATATATTATTATAAATTACTTTAAAGAATACTATCAATAAAATTTATAAAAAATATTTAGTTAAATATAAAGAGAAAATAATTAAAAAGAAAATTAAATTTCAAAAAAAAAAAAAAAAAAAAAAAAAAAAACTAAATAAAATAAAAAATAAATAAAATAAATATAAAAAATAAATATATAAATAATAATAACAATAAAGAATGATATAAATATCTTTAAAAAATATAAAGCAATAAAATATTTAAATATATAAAAAACGAAAATAAATACAAAAATTAAAAACTCGGATAATATATTATTATTTATAAAAAAGGTAGAAAAGGGAGTATTTTTTACTATAATAATTGTAAGATATATTATATATTAGTATTCATTTTTAAAATATTAAAATATAAAAAACGAAAATAAATACAAAAATAAAAACTCGGATTATATATTATTATTTATAAAAAAGGTAGAAAAGGGAATATTTTTTACTATAATAATTGTAAGATAAATTATATATTAGTAATCATTTTTAAAATAAAGAATATATATATTTTTACCTTATAATTAAATAATATAAATATATATTAAAATATTCATTTGAAATTTTATACAATTTAGAGAGATTAATCTTATATATAATATATATATATTATTCATTTTCTCTTTCTATTAAATTAAGAAAATATTTTTATAATGAAAATATTGAAATTATCAATATACCTTTAAATCCATTTAAAAATTAAAATAGCAATATATATTATCAAGGGAAATAAAATTTAATCCTATTTTCATAAATAAATAATTAAAAAAAAAAAATAAATACAATAATTAATTTAAATAAATAACAATATTAACAAAAACAACAACAATAATAAAATGAATATCAGAAATGTAAATATACTCTTTGAATACTTAATATCAAATATTTTTTTAATAAATATGAATTTATGAATTAATTTTTAATTATATATATATATATATATTTTATTTTTTTTTATTTTTTTTTTATTTTTTGAAAAGAAAATAAAAATAAAAGCAGATAAATACATTAATGCTGAATCTCTAAATAAGTATATAAAATCTGATGCATTAAATAAATATATTCTTAAACCTGATTCAATTAATAGTACTTTTACAACCGCAAGGGCAATAACGGCAGCATTCAGCAATCAAAAGAAGAAAATTTCAACACATTTACAACATCAACAATTACCTAATTTATTAAAATATACCCCTAAAACTATACCTAAAAGACCAATATATATAATCCTTATTTTATTGAGAATTATATATGCTTTATTACCAGCTTATATTCACCCTAATGAATATTATGAAAGAACTCAATTAACTGATGGTATACTCATTAAATAAATTTCAAATATATAATAATTTCAAATTAATATAATTGTTCAGTTTTATTTTAAAAATGTTATAGCATATTTAGTATTTTATTATTATTAAATTTATTTTAATTCTATGAAATAATAATAATATATGAAATAATAATGATAATAATATTTTTATTTTATATTAAAATATCATATGTAATATTTAATTATTATATATATACATTTTAATGTTTCGAAATTAAGCTGATAAGTTTTTGGAACCTAAATCTCAACAAGTGTTAGAATTCGAAAAAGAAAATCCATGTAATTCCATAGTCCCAGCGTAAATATTTATACTATTTCTAATTTGAAATAAATATTTATTTTATATACTATTTTGAAAATAAAAAAATTATCATAATTTTAAATTGAACATATATATATTATATACTTAGTACATTGGCTATTGGTATACCATTTGGTTTTGTTAAACATATATTTAATAAGATAATGGATACTGAACTCGAAAGTAAACAAACTATATTCCTTTAATTACAATTTACTTTTTATTGTTATTTTTATATTTATATTTATATTTTATGTTATTATATTTTCAAATCTAAATGTTTACTTATTATAATATTTATATTACAATATATATAGATTATGTAAATGATTCAACATTATTTATAGTTTATCGTTTATACTTTTTAGCCTTAACATTCATTATAGGTATACATAAAATTTTTTAAAATATATAATAATATTTATTTATTTTATATTATTAACATGTAATATTTTTTTTTTTGGTTACAATAATATATAACAATATTGTTATTATCAAAGATATATGTATATATAATATAAGGTCTCTTCAATCAAGAGATCCCTTCCAACCATTACTATTGTTTTCATCATCTTATTTAATTTTAACCTTTTACCAAAGACCATTTTCAAATACATTAGAAGAAATTTTATTAGCTCTCAGTTTATGGACATTTGTTGCTTGTGTACCACCAAGACAAGCCAATTTAAGAGAAAGGAAAATCAAAGGTTCAGGTGCAAGTAGACGAGCAATAGGAAATATTCAATTAAATGGATTTAGAGTAAATATAAAACAATATATACTTAAATATATATTAAATTTATTTAATTATTTTTATTTGATTTAATTGGTTTTATATGATATTAGCATTTTAAATAATAATAATAATAATAATAATAATAATAATAATAATAATAATAATAATAGTAATAATATAATTATACTACTACTACTACTACTACTACTAATTATAATAACAATAATAATAAATAAAAAATCTAATTATAAATATTATGGAATTTATTGTTCTTAATAGGCCTTTTTTTTAGGATTCTTTTTCGTATTAGGAATATTTAGCAGATTATCCTATGCCCTTTATGCTTTACCTATCTTAATTGCATATTTATATATGTGCTATAATAGACAAGCACCTAATAGTAAATATTTAAATATAATTTTAAAATTTAATATATATATATATAATATGATGTATAAATATTAATAAATTTTAATTATTAAATATTATTATTATTAATATTACAATTTTTCTATTGTTAATTTTGCTATGTGTAAATATTTTTGGAAATAAATAATTTAAATATTATTATAGTGTTTACAAAATTTATGAATGGAATGTATGAAATTATGCCTTTAGCGTTTGGTCTAGTCGTAACATCTATAGTATTTATTATAGTAGATTCCCTTTATTTCGGATCTTTAAATATTGTATATAATGGAAAACATGAAGTAACATTGGAAAATGTAATGGAAGTTTTAAATGCACCAGAAAAAATAGCAAGTGTGCGATTTACTGTAAGTACACTTTCCTTCTCAAATATAATAATAGATTGAAACTATTTATATTTTTAAATTAATTATTGATTTATAATATTTTATATTTACAATTATTATTATTATTATATAATTATTATTATAATTTTATTTTTATTTTATTTGATTATTTTTTTTTATTTCACATAATTAATATGATATATAGGGACAATTAATCATTACACCACTTAATAACTTTATTAAAAATTTAAGTGTAAGAGTTGAACCAAATTGCATGAATTTATTCGTTAATATGCCAATTTTATATGGTCCATTATACTTTTTAGGTATTTATTATACCATTCAATCAGTTTCTAAGGCTACTTTAAGAAGTAGAGATTTAAATAAGACAGGTAATTTTATTTATTTATTTATTTATTTACTTATATATATATATTATTAAAAAAAAAAAAAATTATAATATATATATATATATATATATTTTTTTTTTTTTTTTTTTTTTTTTTTTTTATTTTTTAGATATATAATTTTTCCTTTTAGTAATAATAATAATAATAATAGTATAAAACTAACTTTAATTATATATATTTATTTGATTATTATTTAATTTTATTTTTAAAGTATCCATTTATTGTATATTAATGGGTTTGGTAGGTTTAACTATCGTACCTCAGGCAGAAACTAAATATCTAGAATCTATGGGAGTATTTATGGTATTAGCACTTGCGGATAAAATTAGCTATTTTGTAGGCAAAGAAAAAATAATTTTTTTGGTAAGAGAATAAATCCATTTTATTTTATTTTATTTTTTTTTTTTTTTTAAAAAAAAAAAAGATAAAATTTTAAAAATAAATTGATTAATTATTAATATGACTATTAATTGTATTTATTTATTTATTTTTTTTTTTTTTTTTCATATATAATTTTATATATACTATGATATTAAAATAGACTGTTTATGTTTTGTTTAATGTGTCATTAACATTAATATACATTTTGATTCATCATGGTGGTATTGTACCAAATACACCAACTGTACAAATAAATGACTTCTTAAACATTATAGATATTGTAGAAACATTCTTTTAATAATTTTTATTTTTGATTATTATCTTTTTTTTTTTTTTTTTTTAAAAAAAAAAAATAAAAAAAAAAAAAAAAAAAAATAAATATAATAATAATAATAATAATAAAAAAAATATATATATACATAAATATAATTTATAAATATAATTTAAAATAGTAGCAAAATTATTTTTATAGTAATAATAGTAATTTATTATTATTATTATTTTAGTTTTTATAAAATATATATATATATATATAAAATAATAATAAAATAAAATAAAGTAACAAACAAACAAACAAACTAAAAACAAAAAAACAAAAAAACAAAAAAAATTATCGATTATAAATAAATATTTTTATTTTTATTTATTTCATAAGTATATTTTATTATTATTATTATTATTATTATTATTATTATTTTAATTTTTTATTTTTATTTTATTTTATTTTTTTTTTTTTTTTTTTTTTACTTTTATTTTATGACATATATATATTTTATTTTATTTATATCATTTCAATCAAATTGGGATTGATCCTATGAAAATTGAAATATTTAAATTTTTTTTTATATTAAAAATGCATTAAATTAATTTATATATTTTTAACAGTTCAAATATCAAAAGTTAATTAAGACTTTTTTTGTATGATATATGAACATTTTATAAAAATGAGAAGTTAAATAATTTGTAAATTTTTTTTTTTTTTTTTTTAAACTTTTACACATTAAAATTAAAGAGAAAAATTCATCTAAAAAATTTAAAATTATGTTAATATAAATTCTTTATACATATATAAAAATTAGGAAAGTACTTCATAATATCAAAAATTAATATTATTAAAAAATTATATTTGATAAATTGACTTTGTATAAAAAAAAAATCAAAAATAACAATTTTAAGGAAGAGAAATTTCTTTTTTATTTATAATAAGTAATATTTATTTATATTTATAAAGATAATTAAAGGTAGCCAATAATTTAAAATGTTATTTTAAATAATAAGAAATAATATAATAATACTTTTAAAAATTTAGTCATGAAAATGTTATGTTTTAGGAGATATTTAAATGGTTACAAACCATTATTAAAAAATTAAATAAAGTGATATGAATGAGGAAAAATTTCATTATAAAATACCAAAAACCAAAAACCAAAAGCCAAAAAAAAAAAAAAAAAAATATTGAAGGTGTTTTACTTTATAATATTAATGTGCTATATTATTATCTTATTCAAATCATTTGCTTCTTAATATAAAAATATAATATAAAAAAGACGAAATTGTTTATATTTTTAATTATTGGAAGAGAATTTATACGAAGATGAAATAAATAATAATATATGAATAATATAATAATATAATAAAGTCAAAGTTATTTTTATTTTAAAAAAATAAAATAAAATAAAAATAAGTTGAATGTTTAAAAAATTGCTATTAAAATTCTTTAAATTAAAAAAAAAAAAAAGGAATATTTCTTAGAAAAAAAAAATATAAAATCGCCTATTAAAAAAAAAAAATTATATTTTTAACATAAATTTTTTACCAATAATTATTAATTTAAAAGATTAACGTCCTTCAAAGAATTAATATATATTAATATTTATAGCTTTTACTATAATTAGTTTTTTTTTTTTAATTAAATTATTAATATTTGTAACTTTTACTATAAATAATTTTTTAATTAATACCAAAATAAGTTTACTTAATATATATTTAGGAGTAAATAGATATAATAATTTTTTTATTTAAATATTAAATATATATATATATATATTTAATAAAATAAAATATTGGTTAAATATGTTTATATATAATGAAAAAAAAAAAAAAAAAAAAAAATTACATTCAATATATATAAACATATTTATCCAATTTTTATTATTTTTAAATTATATTATTTTTTAATAAGAATTTTATTATATATATTATATTATATATTTTTGTATTTGTATATAAAAGGTCATTTTTTTTCTGAATTTAAAAAAAAAAAGTTTTTTTTATTTTTTCTTTTTTTTTATTTTATTATATAATCATGGATTCGGAATTCCAAAAGTACGTTGAAAATATGGAAGCTACTCATAATAAGGGCATAGTTAATGGAATATGTAACGTTATTGATCAAGCTGAACATAATTGCGCTATAGTTTTTCAAAAATATAAAGTTATACCAGAGGTTGAAAAATCCATTGAAAATGCTGTGAAACGAGGAGTAGAATTTAGGGTAATTGGACAAGAATCGGAAGAAGAAAGTTTTTCTTCTCTTAAAAAATTTTTTTCAAATATTAAATTTGAATTTAGACATCGTCAAATTCTTAGATTTGTATTAAATGAAAAAGGTATGTTTCAAGTTTCTAAGATGGAATTATCAAAAGATAAAATTATTGACTATGGCTGTTATTATACTGATAAGAAATATATAGAGACTATGTCAACAAGAGTCCTAAGTACAAGACCTCCTCCAGAAACAATACCTTTGATTAGTACTTTTTCAATACTGGAACATTATTGTAAAATCATTGATGAGGCAAAAAAAAAATGTACCATTGTAACTCCGTATTATAAAAGTATTCCAGAAATAGAATATTCTATTGAGAAAGCAGTAAAACGAGGAGTCGTGTTTGATGTTATAGGAAGAGAAGATGAAGAAGAGGAATTTGAACCTCTAAGAAGATTTCCTAATATGACAATAAAATTTTATGAGAGATTA
This sequence comes from Neocallimastix lanati (nom. inval.), assembly GCA_016946835.1. Lineage (NCBI taxonomy): Eukaryota > Fungi > Neocallimastigomycota > Neocallimastigomycetes > Neocallimastigales > Neocallimastigaceae > Neocallimastix > Neocallimastix lanati (nom. inval.). Next base: position 1,970,162 of record JACVTC010000009.1, on the reverse strand, counting down.
CATGCAAAATTAATATATAATGAAGAAGGATTAGTGATGTCTTCAATGAATTTTACTGAATCATCCGTTAATTTTAATCAAGAAATAGGTGTATATATACTTGATAAATTCATTATTAATAAAATTAGGAAGAAGTTTATTGGAGAAGATGACATAGATGGTTATATTTCTGATCCAGAAGACTATAACAGTGTACAGTTACATTGTTCATGTGGACGCGTAATTAAAAATAATAATGAAGAATGTCCTAGATGTAAACGATGGGATGAAAAAATATTTGGAAAAAAAAGTGAAAGTACTTTTCAATTTTGCAAAAAATGTGGTCGGCCAATTAAATATGATCCAGAAAAACCTCTTTGTTATGGCTGTTTCTTAGAAGAGGAGGAAGAAGATCAGAGATATGATGATATTTTTGATAATGAGATGGCCATTGATGATTATATACAACATTGCAGAAGATGCAAAACTCCAATTCCTGCTGACCCAGATAAACCATATTGTTATTCTTGCTTTTTAAAAGTTAAAGATGAAGATCAACATTGCGATTTATGTGGAAGACCAATATCTCCAGATCCTGATAAACCACTATGCTATGATTGTTATAAAAGAGAAATGAATAATGAACAACACCGTGGTTTATGTGGAAGGCCAATATCCCCAGATCCTGATAAACCTCTTTGTTATAATTGCTATACCAAAGATCGCGATGGAAATATCAATCATAATAGACAATTTTGTTGTATATGTGGATGTCGAATTCCTCCTGATCCTAATAAGCCTCTTTGTATGACATGCTTTTTAAATGAACGTAAAAGAGAAGAAAATGAATCAAGAAGTTATAATAGAGGTGGTTACGGTAGGAGAGGTAATAGTAATTATGGCTATGACAAATATAGGAATAATAAATATAATGATGGATATAACAGATATAATCGTTTCTGAACTTTAGCTCTATCTACCAAAGAAATAATACTTTTTAATTAATCATATACCAAAGTAATAATATTTATACTTTTAAATTTTTAATAATAACTTTTGAAAAAAAAAAAAAAAAAGAAAATATTTGATAATATATATATATATTTTTTTATATAATTATATATACCATATACCAAAGTAATAATATTGGTACTTTTAAACTTTTAATAATAACTTTTGAAAAAATAAAAGAAAATATTTGATAATATATATATATGTATTTTATATAATTATATATACCATATACCAAAGTAATAATATTTGCACTTTTCCCAAATAATATTATTATATTGTAATAGTTTTTAAACTAATTACTGAAAGTTTAATAAAAATAACAAAAAAATAACAAAAAAATTTTTTAATATTAACAGTTCAACAAAAATATATTTATCTAAAAAAAAAAAAAATATTTATCATAAACAGTTCAACAAAAATATATTTATAACATTTTTTTTTTTATTATTATAAATAAAAGTAAATCCTAAATATATCCAATAATAATATTTATCTAAAAAAAAAAAAAAATATTTATCATAAACAGTTCAACAAAAATATATTTATAACATTTTTTTTTTTTATTATTATAAATAAAAGTAAATCCTAAATATATCCAATAATAATATTTATCTAAAAAAAAAAAAAAATATTTATCATAAACAGTTCAACAAAAATATATTTATAACATTTTTTTTTTTATTATTATAAATAAAAGTAAATCCTAAATATATCCAATAATAAAATTTATAATAAAAACATATCATTCCTTTTTTTATTATTATAAATAAAAAATAATTTTTAAATATATTTAATAATAAAAATTCTAATAAACATATATTATTTTTTTTTTATAATTATAAATATATTAAATAATAAAAATTTTTTTATAAATTCCTTTTTTTTTTTTTTTTTGAAAATTTTTATTCAAAAAAAAAAAAAAAAAAAAAAAAAAAAAAAAAAAATTGGAATTTATAATTAATTTCAAAGTGATAATTAATAATATTAAAATCTTGAAAAAAAAAAATATATATATATATATATATAATTTAATTATATCACAATTTAACCTGAATAAATTGAAGAAAAATTAAATAGTGAGCAAAAATTTACTGAAAATGTTATTTAAAATATTTTAATAAATAGATTTGTTTATTATATTTATTATTGTCAAAAAAAAAAAAAAAAAAAATTTAAAAATGTAATTGATAATTATAATATTAATATGATTGGTCAATATATTTAAATTTTATTTTAATATTTTAATATGAATGATTGGAAAAAACTTTAATTATAATAAAAAATTATAATATTATTTTGAATTTTTTTTAAGAAAAAAAAAAAAAATTTAATATATAATTAATTAATAATACTTTATAATTTTTAGTTTAACACATAATTGAAACATAATAAATAAAAATGGGTAAAGGTCAAAATGCAAGATTAAAGAAAGATAATTTCAATAAAAGAAAGAATAATGTTATGAAAAAAGGTTCAACTTCTTCTTATACTTCATTAACATTATCTAAAATTTTATCTCCACTGACTACTTCTAAAAAGGGTACTAATGGTAATGTGGAAACTTCAGTCTTAGATCCATTTAATAAGAGTAATCATGTTAAAACAAAAAAGCTTCCAATATTAACAATGAAATCTGAAATTTCAAAAAATAAAATTAAACAAAGTACTAGAAGACTTAGAGATGAATTAGATAATACCAATCTGGAAGAAATTGCAATGCTTGTTCAGCCAAAGGTTAATAAAAAGAATGCAGCTGAAGAATTAAGGAAACTTGAAGAACAAAAAAGAGTTCAACAAGAAAGAGCATTACAAAAAGAACAATTAGATAATGATTTTGAATTTGCCCTTGAAAAATTAGGAAAAATTTAAAATAAATTACTATCAATATCATATCTATAGAAACAAATAAGTTAATCAATTCAATCATTATATTAGAATTTATTTAATTTTTATTTTATTATTTATTATTAATTTATATATATATAACTGTCTTTTTTTATTAAACTTAATTGTAAATATAAAAATAAGTCTTTTTTTTTTATTTTAAAAAAATTGAATGGGGAAATAATAAATTTATAAAGAATAATAAAATTTATTAAAATTAGATATTTAATAATAAAACATTTCAAAATAGAAAATTTTAAATTATTTTTAAATTATTTTTATTTATAAAGAACAAAACTATAAATCTATAATAAAAAAAATTGAGTATTAAAATTTAATAATTTATCATATTTCTAAAAAAAAAAAAATATTTCATATTATAGTGTTTTAAAATTAAAAAACGTCATAATATATTCATAATAAAATACTTCATTTTAATTTTAGATAAAATATTTTTATTTTTATTTACGTATTTCTTAATAATATATTTCATTTAATAATCTTTTTATGTAGAATTCTTTAAAGAATTAATAATTAATAATTTAATAATAAAATTCTTGAATATATATATATATATATATATATTTTTTTTTAAATACTAGTAGTTTACCTTTATTTTTTTTTTAGAAAAAAAAAAAGTAAAGAAAAATAAAAAAGAAATTAATATTTATGGTTAATATTTATTCTTGACTTTACATAAAAATAAAAAAATTAAAAAATAAAGAATAAAGAATAAAAAATGAAATAGGAATAAAAAATTTTAATAGTCAAGTTTAATGTTTAATATTTTATATTCATATTTTTTTTGAAAATTTTTTAATTCAATTATTTGTAATATATATTTTTAATTAATATTTATGTTATTAAAATTAATAAATTAAATAAAAGTTTTTTTTTATGGGTATAATTTCTCCTCTAGTTTTTACTAATTCTTTCAATGGTGGCTTGTACTTCTTTTACCCAATCTATACGGTAAATAGTAATAAATTCTAAACTCATTACAGAGAATAAAGCAATAGCCATACCTATCCATATACCTAAAATTTATTGGTATATTTATTGATTTAAATTTTTTTTTTTTTTAGTAACAAATATTATTATTATTTAAAAAGTATTTGAATTTAAATATTTAAATATCAAAGATTACCATTTAAGTCTAAGTGAAATACAAAACCTAATAGAATACCAAGTGGTAAACCAATAATCCAATAGGCAACAAAGTTGATTAAAGCACCATTCTTTTGATGACCTGAACCTTTCAAAATACCACAACCGATGGTAGCCAAGCCATCACTTAATTGATAAAAGGCACCAATAATTAATATTTTTGAACATCCTTCGATAACTTCTTCACTATTTGTAAATAATTTAGGTAACTGATATCTGAAAATTAACAGAACAAATGAATTTAATATACCAAAGCATGATGCCATAAATATTGAAACTCTTGTTGTTGCACTGGCTTTTGAACTACTTTTTTCTCCAAGGCTTTTTTTTTTTTTTATATCATTTTTTTTTTTTTTTTTTTTTTTTTTTTTTTTTATTTTTATTTATTATTATTATTATATTATTTTGATGTCGTAATTTTATTATTATATATATATTATGTTAGATAACAACAACCATGATAATGAAAAAAAAAAAGTTGATTTATATTTTATTATTGCAAAATTATATATATATATATATTTCAATATTTAATATAAATATATATATACATATTTATATATTTACTTATAACCAAGTCTTAAAGTTTCGGCCATAGATAAACCCATTGGTATATTATAGGAGTAATCTGTTATAGTTGAAAATATAGATTGTACAGCTAGTTGTGTTTCACCAAGAATACCTGCCAATAAAGAACAAACCTCATAAGCCCACCATTCGTTACAAACCATTATAGCACCTGGAAGGCCTATATTATTATTATTATTATTATTATTATTATTATTATTAATATTATTAATATTAATATTGTAATTATTAATATTATTTATTTATTTAATTATTTATATACTTTTTTTTATTTATTTAAAATTTTATAAAGTATGATTAATTTTAATGAGCATTAAAATATTTTTTAATTAGAACATAATATATTAAGTATTTTAACAAAAATACTGATAGATACGGCTTACCTAGATTCAAAAATTCAATCCATTTTTTGAAATCAAATATACATCTGAAATCTACTCCTCCCCAACATTCTTTACCTCTAACATATTTAATGTAAAGAAATCCTACGATACTCATATATAAAAAAGTAATAGCTATTGAAAATGCTGAACCAATGTATGCAATTTCATTTGGAAGTGGACTCCATTTTGAGAAAATAAAAAAATAATGAAGTATTGCATTAATTGGAACAGCACTTCCAATAATAAATGTAGGCACATACATAATCCCTTATTTAATATAACATATTAATATACAATTGATTATATCAATATATATATATATATATATATATATATAATTTTTAATATATTAATTTTACCTTGAACTTGAAGTAACTTTTTTTCACATTCAAAAATAACATATGGAATTACTAATTATATAAAAGTAAATAGGAATATTTTATAAGAATTTTTTAATTTAATAATAATATTTATATTTAATATCAAAATAGTCTATTATAGTAATTAGGATACATACAACCTAAACATGAATATCTAGAAAATATACCAGCTACTTTGGAAATATTAGGATCCTGATGACATAATAATAAGATTGGTTCAGTAAATTGCCTTTATTTTATTTTTTTTTTAAAATTATATTGTTATTTTAATGATATAAGTAATAATTAAATTAGTGAAGAAAATAAAAATAATTATTTCTTAAAATTATATTTTTTAATTACATAAAATTCTAATTCATAGCATAATAAAAAAAAAATAAAGTAAAAGATAAATATTTCATAAAATTATATTTTTTTATTATATGAAATTATAATTTATAGTATAATGAAAAAAGAAAAGCAAAAAAAATTAATATATATACCAAAGACCAAAGATAAAAATACAGATTGTTACTAAAATGACAAAGCCTCTCTGTAAAATTTTTCCAACAATTTTTTTTTCTTTAATTGTCGTAGCCGCAGCGTAAGCTTGTGAACATAATGTATCTAATGCTGAATCCATACCAATTAATAAACACCATCCAGTAACATTACAATAGGAACTAGCTAATATTAAAATGTTATAAATTAATAATAAATATATATATAATATATATATATATATATATATATTTTTTTTTTTTTTTTTTTTTTTTTTTTTAATATTTATAATAATTATTATAATTTACTATATTATGTTTTTGATTTTTAATTTTCAGGTTTACCTAAAGTAATAGCTGCAAGTTCAAATGTTGTTCTATGACCAATAAATAACACAGAGGTCATTAATAATGTGTTTCTTAATATTTCAGAAAAAATAATAGGAATTGAATATTCAGATAAAATTTTAAATTCAGATTTGTATATTTTGCCTTTATCAATTTCGAGATCATTCTTCTTTTCATCAACTTCCTCCTCTTGTATTAGAATTTTCAATTCGTTTTCGTGAAGAATAAGAGGTTCATTTAGTTCATCTTCATTATTTTCTTCAAATGAAGTGTAGCAACTATTCTTAATTGTTACTGTTTTTTTAATTCTTGCAGGGTACACTCTTGGCATTTGGTTATAATTAAGTTATTGTTGTAACGAATTCCTTTAAACGTAGAATGATGTGATATTCTTTTATAAAGTCGATTTTATGAATATTATTTCTCTGACTATTTGTTGATGAAGTACCATAATTAGTGATGGTATAAAAATCACCTTTAACTTTAAACAGCTTTATTGTTATTTGGTTTTAATGTTTAATAGTTTAACTATAATTATTATTTATTTAAATTCGGATGTTGATTCAGTATTTAAACTATGTTTTTTTTTTTTTATTTATTTAAAAATGAAATGTGGTAATTATTTAAAATTTGAAGGTTCTTTACTATCAGAACTTTCGTTTATATATTCTTTTAATTTAAATTATTCTGAAATGCTAAGTCACTTATTTTGAATATGATTTATTCTTTTATTAATTAATTTAAATTAAAAATATTATTAAAAATTTTATATTGTAATTGTGTTATTATTTATGGTTGTTACTTATTACTATTATCATAATTATTATTTGTAATAATTGTATAATTTTATAATTACAAGTTATGATTAATACTTATACAAAGTGTATTGTGGAAATAAATTATATAAATATATACAGTATATACTTATATATATATTAATTTTTCAATAATATAATTTAATAATATGTATTTATTGTATATACACTATGTTATATATATATTTCTATATTCCTATAAAAGTCCATAAAATTTAACATATTTGTCAATTTTTATTTTACTTTTATTTTTATTTTTATTTTTTATTATATTTTATTATTATTATTTTTTTTTTTTGAAAAAAAATAATTACTGCGAAGAATATTTTTTTATTTTTTTAAGAAAAAAATATTACAGAAATCTTTTTATTTCTTTCTTTTTATAATTTAATATTAAATTGTCTATATTTAATAATATTAGAATTTAAATCTTTTTATATACATTATATTTTTATTTTTATTTATATTATTAAATTATTATTTTAATGAAATGAATTAAAGTTTGTTAAAAGATAAATATTAATAATGAATAATTTAAATTTTATGAAATTTGTTTGGATTAAAAACGATCAATAATGTTAATAGAATAATTTAGTTAAAATTTTAAATAATTTTAAATTCTATTGGTTAAAAAATTTATAAAATTATTAGTTTTTTGCTTTATTAAACTTTTTTTTTTTTTTTTATTTTTTTTATTTTTTTTATTCAAAATTGGTGAAATGAAAGGTTTTAAATAAAAAAAAAACATATTGCTTTATATTATTTATATTATATAATTAATAAAATTTAATTAAATTAATTATAAAAATTAATCTATTGTTATATATAAATCGTAAATCATGTAAAAGGCAAATAAAATTAAAAGTTTAATATTTTTATTAAAACTCTTTAATTACAAAGTGTTTGGTTATAGATTCATTTTTATTATTAACGATTAATATTAGAATTTAGTATTTTTTATAATCTTTTTTTGAATTTACAATTTTAATTAAAAAATCATAAAATTTATGTCATTATAATAAATAAAAATGTTAGTTATGTTATTATATATATATATATATATAACAATAATGTTCAAAAAAGTATAAGAACATAATAAAACAAAAACAAAAACAAAATTTTATTATTATTATAGTTTTATAAAAATAAATAAATAAATAAGTAAAAGTAATAATAACATAATTAAAATTTAACCTTCAAATTATACCAATATATTTACTGTTTGTTTAAATGTATGATTCATTATGAATAAAAAAAATTATCATTTTCTTTATTATTTTATAGATTTTTTTTTATAGGTGTTAAAATAAATATGTAGTAAAAAATTCATTAACTTCATAATCAAATTAATTATAGTAAATCAATAAAAAAATGTTTAATGGTTTTTTTATAATTGATTTATGAAAATGGGTTACACAATTTTTTTAATTAATTTCGTAATTTTTTTTTTATTTTTTTTTTTTTAATATTTTAATATCTATAAAAAGTTATTTCAAAAAAGTAATATATAACCAATTTTTCTTTGTTATTAAATATATTAATAATTATTAATATATAATATATTGTTTTATAAAAAATCTCATTCTCTTTTACATTTTTTATTTTTTTTAATTTTATTTTATTTTATTTATTTTTTTTTTTTTTTAAAAAAATATATAATAATAGTATAAATTTAAATAAATATTAGTTAATTAGTATTATAACAGTATTATTAAAAATTATATAAACCATATAATTTTCATTTTATATATATTTATTAATAATGCCAATACGTGTAAAATTGTCATTTGAATCACCTTTGCCTCCAATTCGATGTTTGTATGCCATAAAAGCAACAGAAGTATACATTAAGGATTTAAAAAAAAATATTTTAGATGATATTCTTTATCAATCATTGCCAACAAAAAAAAGTGTTCAGAAGATCAATTCTTCATTATTAAAATTAACTTTAGATGGATATGAATTAGTTGATACTGAATTAGCAAAAGATGTAATTCGAAATGATGATTTAATAAGGTAAATTATATATATATTTATTATTTATTTATTTATTTATTTATTTTTTTATTTTTTTTTATTTTTTTATTTTTTTATTTTTTTTTTTTTTTCATTATTGATAAAAGGATAATTCTTAATAATTATCTTTAATATATATATATAATGCTAAAAGTTTGAAAAATAAAAATTTAGTTTATTCTAATTATTATTATTGTTATTATTTTAATGTAATAAGTGTTGAATATATAGATAAAAATGAAATTGATTATATTAATAAAAGAAAGGCTGAAATTCTAAAAAGTAAATGTTATTTTAGTAGTAACTTTAAATTTGTTAAATAATTATGTATAAAAAATTTTAGGTTTAAATTATATAATATATATTATTAATTAATCATAATATTAATATAAATAATCTATTTGTAATGATCATTTGTAAATATTTATTTGAAAGATTTAAATTCAAATAAAAAGAAAAGAAAATTGGAAAATAAAAGAAGTAAGATTTATTCAAATAAGAGTGAATCGAACGATAGCAGTGACAGTAGCAGTGAAAGTAGTAGTGACAGTAGTAGTGACAGTAGCAGCGATAGTAGTAGTGACAGTAGTAGTGACAGTAGTAGTGACAGTAGTAGTGACAGTAGTAGTGACAGTAGTAGTGATAGTAGTAGTGATAGTAGCAGCGATAGTAGTAGTGACAGTAGTAGTGACAGTAGCAGCGATAGTAGCAGCGATAGTAGCAGTGACAGTAGCAGTGACAGTAGCAGTGACAGCGGTGATAGTATAAGCAATAGTAATAGTAACATCGGTAGCAAAAATGATAATGACGATAATAAAATCCAAAACAATGAACCTGAAAATGAAAATGAAGATTTAAAGAATGATGGTGAAACAAATAAAGAGGAAATAAATAAAGATACTCCATTAAAAATAAATCAAAAACTAGAGTCAAATAGTAAGTTTGATATAAGACCACCGTTTTCATTAAGTACTCATAAAAAGAAGGCAGTTAAAAATATGAAAAATATGAAAAGCTCACATGTATATTTTGAAGAAAATAATGATGACAAAACTAATGTAATTATAAACTTTTATTTATTTATTTATTTAAATTTATTATTATTATTATTAATTTATATAATTGATTTATATATATAAACTTTTATTTATTTATTTACTTATTTATTATTATTATTATTATTATTATTATTATTATTATTATTATTGTTGTTGTTGTTATTATTATTTTAAATAGGATATTAGTAATAATGAACCAAAAATGATAGCTTCTGATCTTCATGAAACACAGCAACAAGAAACAAAATCAAAAAGAAAGAGAAGAAGAACTAGAGGAAAAAGAAATAAAAATAAGAAAAATGATGTTAATAATAATAATAATAATAATGAAGAAAATAAAATAGAAGAAGAAAAAGAATCTAATGATAAAAAAGAAACTAATGAAATAAATGAAAATAATGAAAATAATATAAAAGATACTAATACTAATGAAGGAAAACCAAAAAGCAAACAAGTAAAAAATAATGAACAAAAGGAAAATCAAGAAGTTTCTAAAGATAATAAAGGAAAAAATCAAAATAAAATTATTAAAAGAACAAAAGAAGATTATGAAAAATTAAAGCCAATTGATAGTCATCTTGAAGTAGGAGAGAAAATAGCCTTCAAGGTAAAATCTTAGTTATATTTAATTTTTGATATGTAAAATATATAGTTTTTATTATTAACATTAATATTATTTTATTATAAATATTATTATTCTTTATTTTTATAGACATTAGATATGGGTAATGAATGGACTCCTGTGATTTCAGATTATAAGGTTTGTAAATTTGAATTAAATAAAAATATATTGTTATTTTAATTAAAATATATATATTTTTCTAATATATATATATATATTGTAATATTATTTTAGGAAGCTACAGTTTTGACATATAACACTTTTACTAAAGACGCAACGTTAAAATTGGAACCTCAATTTATATCTCATAAAGATACAGAATATTCTGAAATATTTAATAATAGTAAAGATCCTGAAAATGATAATATTGAGGTTATTGTGGAAGATGTTGGTTTTGCAAACAAAGAAGAATTTACTATCAATATTTCTGACTTGATCGATGCAAAAAAACTAGATGAATGAACAAATTTATTATCATATATATATATATATATTTAATTGATAAAAAACATATAATAGATATCCTAAATATATTATTTATATAAATATATAAATTTATAAATAATTTTTTTTTAATCTTTAATACAAATATTATAATTTACTAATTCAATATTATTTGAATAAATAAATAAATATGCACAGACATAATTTTTTTTAATTAAAATAATATTTTATTTTATTTTATTTTATATATTATTATATTAATTTCTATTTATATATTATTATTATTATTATTATTTATTATTTATTCTATTATTTATTTGTTATTATTATTATTATTTTTTTTTTTTTTTTTTTTTTTTTTTTTTTTATTTATTTATTTTTATTATTATTATTATTATTATTTATTATTATTTATTATTTATTCTATTATTTATTTGTTATTATTATTATTATTATTTTTTTTTTTTTTATTTATTTTTATTATTATTATTATTATTATTATTATTATTTATTATTATTATTATTATTTATTATTATTATTATTTATTATTATTATTACATTTATTATTATTATTATTATTATTATTATTTATTATTATTATTATATTTATTATTATTATTATTATTATTATTATTATTATATAACTTTCTTTGACTAGCACTTTTTCTGTTAGCATTCGAAATATTTTTAGTAAGTTTTTCTGTTCTATTATTTTCATTATTTTTATCGATTTCCATATTATTGCTATTAAAATTTTCTATCCAATTATTTTTATTGTTGTTATCGTTGAAATTTGTTTTTCTAGATCTACCTATATTTTTATCATTCTCTATATCATTCAATTATAATCTTTGAAATTATTACGCATATTTCTTGAACACTAGCCATTTAAAAGTAATTGGAACTTAGTAATAGATAGAACCATAAATTTATAGACTCCTTTAATATATGTAATTGAGAATGATAATTTATTCCTAACGAAATATTTGATAGAGCGTTTCTGAAATTAATATTATAGATAATTTTGATAATACTCCTTTAAGATAGACTTGACAAAATAGTAGTAAAAGACTAATAAAATATTTAGTATAAAAGAAGGGCTAAAGTCAATATTAATAATAAAATTTGTGAAATGTTGTTGAAATATGCTTCTGATTAATTAAAAATATAGAAATACTTAAATGGTTAATAGAATTTAGTACCGATGTCATTATTAAATGCACCTTTTATTTGGTCAATTAAAAATAAAAATTTAGAAATGATAAAATTTCTGATAATCTATGGAGCTGATATTGATGCTTAGGATAATAATGATAATACTCTTTTAATTTATAGTTGTAAAGAAAATTACCAAAGTATTATAAAACATTTAGTGGAGCAGGATGCTAAAGTCAATGATGAGGTTGATCGTTTGAATCGAACACCTTTAGTTTATGTTCTTATGAATAATAATTTATTCTCCTAAAAAAATATTTGATAGAATACAGTGCTGAAATCAATTTTAAATATAATTTTAGTAATACTTCTCTGATATATGCTTGCCAAAATAATAGTAGAGAACTAATAAAATAATTAGTAGAAAATAAAGATGATATCAATGAAATCAATAATTCCAAGAAAACCTCTTTAATATATTCTATACAAAAATAATAATAAGTATATTATTCGATTTTTAATGGAACATGGTTCAAAATAATATCAACATGAATAATGCACTCAAGATATTAATATTGAAAAAAAATAAAAACTAATATTATATAATTTTAAAAAAAGCAAAAAATTATTTTCTTTAAGATTATAATTTTAATTTTAATTGTATTAATAATATTAAATTAATTGAATTTTAGTTAATATCAAAATAAATCATAATTATCGATTAATAATATATTATAATAATTGATGATAAGTTATATATTTAATGTACAAATATATCAGTTACTTCAGATTAGAAAAAAAAAGTAAATCAATGAATATTTAAAAAGATCATGAGAATATGAGAATATGTGTATTCTTGAAAGTAATAATTATAATTAAATCCTTGAGGTATTATGAAAATAATAAATACTAAATAAAAATAAATATAAAAATAAAAAACAAAAACAAAATTGAAATAAGAATAAAAAATATTATTTTAAATAATAGATGAAGAAAAAAAAGAATTTTTTGAATTTTTTTATCAAACTTTTTGGTTATAGCGAAAAATGAAATTTTTTATATAGTATTGAATAATTAACATATAATAAATATTTAATAAATAGAAATATAATTTCAAAACGTAAAAATTAACTTATTTTATTTTATCTATAATGAATGAAATAATAAAAAAAATAAAATAATAAATAATAAAATAATAAATAATAAAATAATAAATAAATAATAAATAATAAATAATAAATAATAAATAATAAATAATAAATAATAAATAATAAATAATAAATAATAAATAATAAATAATAAATAACAAATAACAAATAATAAATAATAAATAATAAATAATAAATAATAAATAATAAATAATAAATAATAAATAATAAATAATAAATAATAAATAATAAATAACAAATAACAAATAATAAATAACAAATAACAAATAATAAATAATAAATAATAAATAATAAATAATAATTGAATAATAACTAAAAATAATAAAAAATAGTTATACTTTTAAATATTAAAATTTTTAGATTAAAAAAAAAAAAAAAAAAAAACATTTTTTCTCCATTTTTATGTATTTATATTTTTTATGTATTATATATTATTAATATATTAAGATATATGGGCTAATTGATTTGTTATTTAATAATATTTAATCCACAAAAATTTTAAAAATTAATTTTTAAATTTAAAAAAAAAAGTTTTTTTAAAAAAAAAATAATACATCTTAACGTATTTCAATATTTTCAGGAATATTTATATTTCTAACAAAAATTAAAGAATGTGTATGGTACTATAATTTTACTTAATATTAAAATAAAAGTTTATATCTATTATTTATTTATATAACGTACAGGTTTATAAATATAAATATTAAATAATTTCATGAATAAAAAAAATCAAAAATACTAATTCAAATGGTAATACTTTATTATTTTATTATATTACAAAATTGAATTTGAAATGTTAAATTTTTATATAATATTATATTATTATATATTTCGGATTTAAAAATTTATTACATTAATTGATTAAACATTTTTAAATTTATATAATTGTTTGTGCATTATTTTCTATGTACTTTGAAATATCACTTTTGTAAGTATTTTTAATATATATCTCAAGGATTTTTAGATTTTAATACTTTAATATTTCAGGTAATTTCTTATTTTAAAAAAGTTAATGAAAATTTAAATAAAAAATGAAAATATATTATAATATAATATAATATATAAATAATATATTAAATAATAATCTAGTAATATAATATTGTGAATTAAAGTAATATAAAAAAGTTTTATTATATAGATGATTAAATAAATATAACAATATAAAATTATGATAGTATGTCTATAATTAATTTATATCAACTTTTTTTTAAAAAATTTATTTTATTTATTATATATAAAAAAACTATTTTAATTACTTAATAAAATAAGATTTATTATATATTTATTAATTTTTAAAAAATCTATCTATCTATATATATATTATATAAATAAATTTTTATTTTATTATATTTTATTTTATAATTCATTGTAATTAGGGAATTATTACATTTCAAATTTGATTTAAAAATAATAAATAACAGTTATAACAATAATAGTAATATTGAATTAAATAAAAGCAACAATAAATTAAAAATCTTCCTTCTATATTATATCATATAAAATAAATATATATATATTTATTTATGAAATTTCATTAAAGACTTCATAAATTTGAAATTAATATATTTTATTATCAATATTATTACTCTTTTAAAATCTCTAATCTTGTGTGTTAATGTTTTTAAATTTATAAAAAATTTTAATAAATAATACATTTTTATTGATATATAAAATATAAATAATAAGTGAGTCTATTTTAAAAAATTTTTATATCAAGAAATTTGAAAAGAATTCAAATGTAAATGAAATTCAATTATATCCAATTAACAATTATTAACTAATTAAATTTTTATTAATTCTATTAAATTTATTTGTATTAAATAATAGGATATGTAATATTTAAAGATAACATTTATATAATATATACAAATATATATAAATGGTAATTTAATAAATTTTAGTTTTTTTATTTTTACATATGAAACAACTTTGATAATATATATTAAATGCAATAAAATTTCATAAATTTTTGATAATAAATGAATGTTTATATTTATATTTATTTTTATTCTTCATATTTTGACTAATTTTTAAAATTAATTTTAATGAAATAAAATTTAAATAATTAAAACAAATTAAATGAAACAGTAAAATTTGAAATCTAAAAATCAAGAATATTTAGATACACCTTTTAATAATAATAATAATAATAATAATAATAATAATAATAATATATATATATATTTTTATAAGAAGTTATATAATATTAAAAGATAAAAAGTTAACAATATTAAATGGCCCATCATGTAAGATTATTTCTTACTCAAAATGATTTGGGGATATATGCGGATAGATTTATTGAAGAAGGTTTTGATAATATGACATCGGTATAATATTTATAATATACTATATATATATATATAAATTTTAATTTATTTATATATATTTTTTTACATAAAAAAAAAAAAAAAAAAAGAAAAAAAGAAAAAATTTTTTTTCAATAATAATAAAAATATTTTTTTTTATATATTCTAATTTTTTTTAATTTTAACTAATAATAGTTATTAGATATTACTGAATCAGATTTAGCAGAATTAAATGTTAAACTTGGTCATAGACGTCGTTTACAAAGACTTATTACATACCAAAAAGCATTATCATATTTTGATCCCATTCCTATAAGCAATACACCATTAACACCTCCTCCTTTAAATAATCAAATTAATTCACATATAACCACTTCAAATATTAATACTACTTCTGCAACTCCAAATACAAATAATAATAATAATAATAATAATAATAATAATAATAATAATAATAATAATATTAATAATCCATCATCATATGTCCCACCAACAATTAATTCTATCAATACATCACTTACATCACCAAAGAAAAAAATAGGAAGAATAAAGCAAGCTGATGTAAATCAAAATACACCTTCGGCTAATTTATTATTATTACAACAGAATCAAATACCAAATCAAAATTTATTACAACATCAAAATCCACTACAATATCCACTTCCTTTTTTGCATCATTCTATACCTACTCCTGGGTCATCTACAAGTTCATCTTCCATTACTAATTCTAATGCTCAGACGAATGGACCTTTTAATCATCATCCGTTATTTATATTTACTGATTTAATGGATAATTCTTCCAAAAGAAAATATAAAAGACATCCAAAACCTGATGCTATGGCTCCAGTTAAACCGTTATCCGCATATGTTCAGTTTTGTCAAGATATACGTGAAGAACTAAAAATAGAATATGGTAAAGAAAAATTTGAAATGATGTCATTTAATGAGATATCTCAGGAAGTCGGACAAAGGTGTATATATATTTAGGAAGACATACAAAAATATTAAAAAAATTTTTTTTTTTTTTTTTTTTTTTTTTTATATATATATATTATATTATTTAATTTATTGATATTAATATTTAATAATTATTTAATAATTATAATATTATTAATAATATATATATATATAATTATTTTTATTAAAAATTATTTTCATAATGAAATTTTAAACAATTAATATATATATTATTAATATAATAAAATTATATATATATTATTTAATTAAAGATGGAGAAAACTTGATCCAGAAAGAAAAGCAGAATTAGAAAAAATCGCTGAGCAAAAAAAGAAAGAATATGATGAAGCTTTAAAAGTGTATGAACAGTCTGAAAATTTTAGGGTAATAATAAGTAAATTTAAATATTATTAATATTATTTATAATTTTTTTTTTTTTTTTTTTTTTTTTTTTTTTTTTTTTTTTTTTTTTTTTTTAATTTTTGAAATCATTAAATTTAAAATAACTTATTATTATTAATAAAATATATTTAAATATTATAATAAATTTTTATATTTTCATAGAAATATCAATTATATCTAATTGCCTGGCATGCTCAACAACGCTCCCAAGGTATGAATAATATTAGAATGTGAAATAAGAAATAAAATTTTAATAAAATTGATATTTTAAACTTTGAAAATTTTTATTTATATTATGCTTTAAAATATATATATGTATTATAGGTAAAAAGACAGCATTGGATGAAAAGTTTGATAGAAAACGTAAAAGAAATTTTGAAAAATCACAAGAGAAATCAAATTTAAATCAAAATAATTCTCAGGCTTCATGTAATTCTTACACTCAAATACCTCATATGTCTTATATGCCAACCCCTGCATTATCTTTACCAATGAATAATTCATTAAAGCAAAATAAATTTATTCAATCTACTGGAATAAATTCGATTAATTCATCACCAAATATTTATCAGAATTTAATGATGTATTCTTCACAGGATGAACTACAACAAGTATTATTATTAAATAATAGTAGTAAAGCGACAAATGACAATAATAATAATAATAATAGTAGTAGTAGTAGTAGTAGTAGTAGTATTCAAACTAATATAAATATTACTAACAATAGCAATAACAATATTAATAATAATCATAATTATTCAACGAAAAATGAAAATAATAATAGTACTAAAAATAATACTAATTGTACAACAAATACAAATAATAGTAATATTTCTACAAATGATAAATCTAATAAGAAATCAAATAATAAAGCCACTGGTCGTCACAATATTAATAATGAAAATAATACCAATACAAATAAAAATAATAAAAATAATAAAAATAGTAAAAATAAAAATAACAATATTAATGATAATCAAAAAAAATACAAAACCAATAACAATAGCAAGAATGAGAGTATAAATATCAATACTAATAATGATAATGATAATCAATATCATACAAATAACATTAACCAAAGTAGTTTATTAAATCATTGTAATTCTGTTAGTCCATTAAAAGATAATCCACTAATATTGTCTATGTTATCTAAGCATCCTATGTCTTATAATTCTTCAAATAATATTACATCTTTGTTGTCATCTAATTCCCCAAATTCTAACTTAGCCTTTCAACCAAATCTTCAACAATCATTAACTTCATTAAAACCTACTATCACTCATTATAATGGTCAAGTAGTAGTTAGACCTCCTCCAACTTCAAATCAAAATTCAATCAATACAACATCCACTACTCCATCATCATATCCTTTAATAAATGATCAAAATGCTTCAGATTTAATGCAAACACATTTACAACCGTTAACACAATTACGGAATCATATAAATATTTCATCCAATTTATCTGATTCTTCTAATACTATTAATTCGTATTCAAATTATTCATCATATGCAAATCAAAATCCTATTTCTTTAACATCTCATTTATTTACCAACTCCGCATTAGTATCTCCAACATCTTTACGAAATTTATCAATTAATAAAGTTAAATCAAATTCTGTTAATTTTGTAAATAATCGTAACAGAAAAAAAGTAAAACTATAGTAACTTAGTATTATATTTCAATATTGTTGATATTATGATTCTTAAAAAGTTATTAATTAATTAGATTCTTTAATAATAAAATAGAAATTAAATGATATATTATTATATTCACTCATTTAATTTATATTAAATTTAAAATATATAATGAATATTTATTTAAATGTTTATTATAAATTTAATATTTCATATTATTATAGATTTTAAGAAACTATATTTTTTAATAATTAATTATTTTATTTTTTTATTATAATTTTAAATATTAATAATAATAAAAAAAAATATGACAAGATAAAATAAAAAATATATATATTCGTTTAATAATATTTTTTTTCTTTTTTTCTTATAATTAAAAAAATCCAAAATTATAATGAATAATCATTTCAGCATTAATTATAGTTTAAGACATTAATGTATATACCCAAAATACAACTTCAAAAAATTTAAATAAAATTTATTATAAAAAAAAAAAAATAAAATAAAAAAACTTCATTTATTGTAATAAATAATGAACTAGTAAAAATATATACTATTTTAAAATTTAAAAACCTTGAATATATATATTTTTTTCTTTTATTTAAAATTATTTTTAACCAATCAAATTAAATATATAAACTGATGGCCAATAGTAAATATATTTTTTTTTAAAAAAAATATAATATTTTTAATGAAAATAATATTAATAATTATAAAACTATAATTAAAATTTCAATAATATATATATATTTTATTTTATTTTATTTTATTTTATTTTATTTTATTTTTTTTTTTTTTTTTAATAATTTAACAATATATAATAATTTAATATATAGAAATAATGGCATCAGATTTAGAGTTTTTAAAAAATAGAGTTGTTTTAGAAAGTGACCGTGTGTATAGTGTAAATGTTAATTATATTATATAAATATAATTAAAAAAAAAATTCTATCACTAAATTATAATAATATGGAAATCATAAAATTTTATAGGTTTCATCAATGGATGTACCTGGCACTTTTCCAGGTGTTGATGATTCTTGGGATATTGAAAAATTTAGAAAAGTAATTTAATATTTTTTATATATATATTTGTTTTAAGAAATCCATTATAATTTAATATTTATTTAATATACTTTATATTTAAAAGTATTTTTTAAAATAAATTTTAATTTGAAATTTATATTATTTTTCAAAATTTACATTTTAAAATTTTATTAAAAATTCAATTTATAGAGTTTCAAAGTTGTAATATCAGAATTAACAAAAGAAAACATTGAATTTGACTTAATTGGTATCGATGCAGCTATTGCTAATGCATTCAGAAGAATTTTAATTGCTGAAGTAATAACATTTATTAATAAAATCATTTTATACTTTTTCTTGGATATACCATTATATATTAATTCAATTATTTAAAAATGAAATATAATTTATTAAAGGTTCCTTCTATGGCAATTGAAGATGTTTTCATTTTAAATAATACATCTATTATGCATGATGAAGTACTTGCACACAGATTAGGTCTTATTCCAATTAAAGCAGATCCAAATGATTTTAGTTTCCGTTGGGGTAAAAATAAAATATAATTTAAAATATAATTTTATGATTTACTATAAAAAATCTAAAAATTATATATATATATATATATTAAAAAATAAAATAAAATGAATTGAATTGAAATTAAAAAATTTTATATTTAAAATCAATATTCAATTCGAATCAAAAATAATTATTGATTATTGATAAATAAATAAATGAAATTTTAAAACAATAATGTATTAACAAATAAAGAAACCGCTCAAAAAAATGGAAATACCCAAGGTCCAACTGATGCTGATACAATTGTATTTAAATTACAAGTAAAATGTACACATAAGAAGGGTGTTCCAAAAGATGATTCTTTAGAACCTTCTGAATTGTATGAGAATTCATCAGGTATATATTAATTTCAAAAGAGAAAAATTAATGTTCATTTTGAAAAATTTAAGCTTATCATATTTAATATAAAACATTTTTTTAAAATATAATTAATATATATATATAAATGATAAGTTTATTCTGGTCAAATGGTTTGGTCACCTCAAGGTCGTCAAGAAGAATTCTTTAAAAATAATCCACCAAGACCAGTTTACGATGATATTTTAATTACTAAGCTTAGACCAAAACAAGTATATATTTAATTTAAATTTATATTAATTTAAAAAAAAAATATTTATAATGAATATATACCTAGAATACTTAATAACATCAATTTATTATTTATCATTATTAAATTAAAAGGAAATTGATTTAGAATTACATTGCGTTAAAGGCATCGGAAAAGATCATGCTAAATTCTCTCCAGTTGGTAAAATATCAAAAAAATTAATACATTTTACATTTAAAATTTAATGAATAATATAAATGTAAGAATTACTAATTTTTTTTTTTTTTTTTTTTTTTTTTTTTTTTTTTTTTTTACAATTTGTTAATATTAATAATAATAAATATAATTTAATTAAATTTAATTGGATTAATATATAATAAAAAGCTACTGCTTCATATAGATTACTTCCAGATATTCAAATAAAAAGTCCAATTCTTGGTAAAGATGCTGAGAAATTCCAAAAGTGTTTCCCTGAAGGTGTTGTTGAAGTTTTTACTAACAAAGGTATAATTAATATTTAATAAAATAATATTATTATATATAAAAAATTAGGAAAATTATATATTTACTAAATTTAACCATACATGTACAAATAATAAATAATTGTATTAATATATTAATATTATTTAATAGATGGAGAAAAGGAAGCTCGTGTTGTAAATCCAAGAAAAGATACTGTTAGTCGTGAATGTTTACGTCATCCTGAATTCAAGGATAAAGTTGTTTTAACTAGAATTAGAGATCATTTTATTTGTAAGTAATTCTATCGTTAAAATGTATAAATATGAAATAGATTAAAATCATAAAAAATAATAATAATAATAATAATAATAATAATAATAATCTAAATTTTCTATAAATAATTTATTTATATTTATATATATATATATTATTTTTTGATTCATCATATATAATTTAAATTAGTCAACGTTGAATCTGTTGGAGCAATTCCACCACAACGTTTATTACCAGATGCTGTTAAAGTTTTAATTGAAAAATGCAAAGTTCTTAAGAGATCATTAGCTCAATTAAACCAAAGCAATTAAAAATAATATTATTTAAAATTTCATTTTTTTTTTTTTTAAATAAGATACTATTAGAACCTAAAAAAAAAAAATTTTTTATTTAAAAGAAATGAAATCATAAAATATTTATCATTATTATTTAGTATTTATTTATTCATTTTCAATTATTTTCAATTAATTTAATTCATTAGAAAAGAAGAATAAAAGAAATGTTAGGAAAAATGAATAACATTGGTTTATTTAATTTTTTAAATAATTATATATGTGTATTTATTAATTTTTTTTTTCTTTTTTTATTTTTTATTTATTTATTTATTTATATAAGACAATAATAAAATATAATAAAGTAAAATAAAATAAATATAGAATTAAAAATAAGAATAAAAATATAAACTTTCTAATCTATACTTTAAAATTAATATTATATAGGAAAAATATTGTTATATATTGACATATATAATTATAAATTTATTAAATTTGCTAATAATAGTCCTATAATAACGTTTTGTAGGATATTTGATGTAGTTCAGTAATTTAACATATATTATTAAGTACATTATCAATTGATATTATTTTCAATGGTTAAGCAATATTTTTTTTTTTTTTTATTAAAATTTTCTAATTTTAACCCATTTTTCCTTTTTCAATTACATATATATATTATTTTATATATATTTATTTTATTTTTTTTTTGTGCCAAAGTATTATTCTTTACAATAAAAAAACATTTTTATGTTTAGTTTTAATAATTAAAAATATTTATTTGAATATTGTTTATGTTTTAAAAAATAAATAAATTATTATTTATATTTCTGAATAAAAAAAAAATTGTATATTATATTGTAAAATAATAACAATGATAATTATATATCTGAATTTTCTAAATATTAAATTATTTCTGAGAATTTTCTCTCAAAAAAATTATTCATTAATTTTAAATATTTGATTTTCATTTAAATAATTATTTTAATAATTACCATTTTTAATATCTTTTTTTTTTATAATAATAACATTTTTAAGAAAAATGCATAAAAAATGATAGCATTAATAATTCATTTTTTAATATATATATATAAATTTTATTTTATTATTAAACTATTTTTTTTTAAAAAAATATTTTCAAAGTCCATATTTACTTTAACTGTGCTATATGTAAGAGATTATTTATATATTTAAACACTTATAGATAATATATAGCAATGAATAATAACGACCATCCCTACTACTATACCAATAATGAAATATTATTTTTTGGTTTTTTTAATTTAATGTATTTTTTTTATTTAAGATAGAAGATTCATTTTCACTTATAATCCTATATAACAAAATGAATCAAAAAAAAAAAAAAAAAAAAAAAAATTAAATATTATTACCTAAATATTAAAGATAATAAATAATTATTATCTTTAATATTTAGGTAATAATAATTACAGCATAACATAACATTATATGAAATATTACAAGTAAGAAATAATATCACTTTATCATTACTAATAGATTGAAATAATAATACAAAAATGAAAGTAATAATTTCATTAAAATAATTTTAAAACTGTCAGAATAAATGAAATTAACATTATATACGTAAATATATATCTTTACTATTTTATTTCAATGAAGTTTCAAATTTAATTTCGAATTAATAATTTTGATTTTTAAATCAATATATACTATTATTATTCAATCCATGATCTATATATAATAATATTATTATTTTTTTTATTTTTATTTTTTATTTCTTTTTTTTTTTTTTTTTCTTTTTTTTTCTATTTATATATTTATTATAATATAAATTATAATTTATTGTATTATAATTTATAGTTTGATTTATTATTTTTATATAATAAATATTAATATATTTAATTAATAGTAATTAAATTTATATATACATATTATTTTTATTATTATTATAATAGTTTTTAAAAATTAGTTTTTATATTATATAGTTATTTATTTGAAAATTTTATTAAAACGATATAGTTTTTTTCTCTTTTTTTTTTTTTTTTTTTTTTTTTTTTTGCTTATACTATTTTAATTATATTAAAATATATATATATATTTATAGTATTTTTTATTATTATTTTAAATTATAATTTAATTATTTATATATATATTTATTTGGAGTATATATATATTTAATAAATATTTCTATGTAATATTTAAATTATTTTAATATAATTACGATAATAATGATAATATACATTTATATATATAATTTTTATTTTTATTTTTTTTCATATATATAATTTTTTTTCTAAATTGATTTTTATTATTTAGTTTAAGATGAAGAAAATGTATCCACATTTTTTGATTTTAATTCTTTAATAATACTTTCAATTTCCTTCTTTTTCATATCTTTTAATTTTGAAACAACATCATCCCATGTTGTCTATTAGTATTATATTTACAAAAAAATATATTTTTTAATTACTAATTTTTTTTTTTTATTTCATTTTTTATTTTTTACTCAAATACCTAAATTAAAATATACATATACTTACTTTTATATCACGTTTGAATCTTGCTGCTATATGAAAAACTTGGATTCTGTCTGGATCACCATTATTTATTGCACTCTATTTTCACAAATATTATTAATATAAGTAAAAATTTTGTTTTTTAATATATTTATATTTTTTAATTTATATATAAAAAATAAAATATCTATTTAAATGACATATAAAAAAAAAATTAATTGAAACTTTACCTTGAATTTTTTTTCAATAAAACTTAAAGAATCCATTAAATCTCCTGAACCTATTAAAATGATTAAATTAATTTTCACATACATATATGTGTATATGTAATAAAAAAAAAATATTAATAATTGCATATTATTATTAATGTTGGTTTATTTATTTTATAATATTACCTGTGTAGTCTGCAAATTCTTCACAAATATTTATTGAATCTGTTCTTATTTTTTCTTCAAATAAGTCCTTTTTATTAAATAGTAAAAAAATAGGGGTGTTTTTAAATATTTCATTATTTGCCGTTTGCTTAAAGAGATCAAAACATTCTTTCATTCTATTTACACTATTATCTTCAAATAACACTGAATTGTAACCACTTAAATTTACTATAAATAAAAGAGCACTAACGTTATCAAAACAATGAAGCCATTTACGTCTAACAAATATCAATTTTAAATTAATATAAGTATAAATATATAAATATATATATTTAAATAAAAAATAAATAAATATAAATACTAAATTATTAATATTTGTATACAATTTTTTTTTTTACTATAATATATTAAATTAATTTAAAAATAAAATAAAATTATATAATATAATATAATATAATATAAAATTAAATAAAATAAAAATAATAATACTAATAAAAAAAAAAGGTAAAGTTTTCAATTAACCTTTCATTTCTTTGACCACCCACATCAATTACCCTAAATGTTATTATAATTGAAATTATATGTAAAATTAAAATTTAAATATATATAATTTCAATTGTATAATATATTATTATAAATACATCTTAAATATTTTATTAAAATATTCATTTTTTTTTTTTTTTTTATAATATTTAATAATTCCATACGTATATTTTAATGGAGGAATACTAATTTCTGTTGAAATAATACCAGTTGTCATAATTCTAGACATAACATAATCCTAGATAATTATTAATAAATTATTATGATATTATAATAGATATTAAATAAATTGCTACTTTTTTTTTTTTTATGTTGTTATTTGTTAAAATAAAATTTAATTGTATTTGTTTTTTTCTTTTTTTTTTTTTTTTTTTTTTTTTTTTTTTTTTTTTTTGAAAAATTATCATACTTCTTCCGTTAGTTCAAAATCATCATCAACAAATCTCATTACATTATCAAAATAACTTTTAATAATATAATTATTATCATTAAATGTATTATTAATATTATAAATGAACAAGTTTAAAAAAAAAAAAAAATTAATAAATATTTTAATACTTCACAGTTTAATCATAATATTTATTAATAAATATTTTTCTTGTTAAATAATAAAAAAATAATTATTTTAATATATTAGTAATAATTACTAATATGCAGCATCCATAATCCAAAAATTATTTCTTTTTTCCCATACTTTTTTTATAGAAGGTTCATTAGTCCACAAAAAATTAATTGCAGATGCCACTTCGCTGGTAAAATAGCTATTATCCTCATTTAAATATTGTTCTTCGGCTTTTTTAAGTAAAAGTGCAAGGTCCTATTTTTATAATATGTTTTTATTAATTAAAAATATTTTTTAAAATATATTTATATAATTAATTCATCCATTTTTTTTTTTTTTTTTGATATTCTAATAAGTTAATTATTTAAAGAGAAAATAATATTATTGAAATAATAATAATGATAATAATAATGATAATGATAATGATAATAATGATATTGATAATGATAATAAAATTAATAATAACAATGATAATAACAATAACAATAAAAATAATAAATAATACTAATAAAAAAAAAAAAAAAAAGAATACTAAAATAATAATAATTATAGTACTATTATCCATTCTATTTACTTGTGATTCTGGTTTTTCATATTCAAGTTCATGAGGTTTTAGTTGTCCTGTTAATATATTCATACATTGTAATACATTTCTTCTTAATCCATTTTTATATTCCAGCAATTCATCATTCTCTAATTCAATTTTATTTATAAGCTTCAATTGCTTTAAAACTGTACTTTTTCCTGACTCACCCGAGCCTTTAATATATATGGATGCATGTATATGTAGATATATGTATACATATATATAGTTTTATTTATATATATTTATATTCATATATATTTATATGAATATTGTTAAATGCATTATGTATATTATTCTAAAAAATATTTCGAATTAAATATATATATAAAAATATATATATATATATATATATTAAAATATACCAAGAAGTAAAATTTTTAGATTTAATCTTTCTTCCAGTCCATCAATTTCTAATTTCTCATCTTTTAAAATATTAATATTAATTATATTAATGATTCTTCACACTCAATTTTAATATATATTTATATTTATGATTTTTTATTTTTTTTTAAAAAAAAAAAGTATATACCTATTTCATTTTTTGAAGCAACTTTATTACTCTTTTTTAATTTTTTAATAATATTCATATTTATTTATTGTTCTTATATATACTATGATATGATAATTATATATATAATATATAATGGTTTATTACAATATGAAATATTGTAATGATCAAAAATCCACTTTTTTTTTTTTTTATTTTTTTTTTAATATACTACAAAAAAATTTAAAAGTATTGTATATATGAATGTTCAGTATTAAAAATAATTAATTATTATTATTCGTATGAATTATTTATTGTTGGTGCTTTTGTCATAATATTTCTATTTTGATAAGCATATATACAATTTACTTATTGCTTCATTTAATATTAAAATAATAGAATTGATATATGATCCATTAAATACGGAAATTATACTTTTTTTTTTCTTTATACTCTTTTAATATTAAATATTTATAATAATAATAATAATAATATTATTATTATTATTACTTAATAAATTATTTATTATAAAATAATTAAAATATAAAGTTAATAATTATGGTCTTAGAAATGATAAATGTATAATGTATAATATTGAATCAAATAATTATATTTGATTTTATTTTTATTTTTTTTTTTTTTTTAATATAGTATTATATTAAATTAATAATGGATATTATAGAAAACTAGAAAAAGGTAAATTATATAATATTTATAAATAGAGTTTACTGATATTTTATATGATAATTTATAAATATAGTAAATAAATTATATAATTAATTTTACAATGTAGAATTAAAGTTTTTATAAATATTTCATTTCCTTGCTAAATATAAGAGAAAAATGAGAAAATAAAAATATTTTTTTTTAAATTCCATTATAATTTTTTGATATTATATATATTTATATTAAAAAATATAATAACATTTTTTTTTTTAAAAAATAAATATCTTAATAAAACAATTATAATGTAGTATTATTATAATAGTTACAGTAATAATATATTAATTCCAATAACATCTTTTTTAGAGTAAAAACTATGTACTTTTATAATTTTTATTTATTTAATATATATATTTTAAAAAATGAACAAATATAAAAAAAAATATCATAATACATGATTATACATAATTATATAATAATGGAATTGAAAAATTACTATAATTAAAATAAAATAAAATAAAAAAAAAAAAAAAAAATGAATAATTATTTAGAAATAAAAAAATAATTAAAATAAATTTTCATAGAATTAACCTAAATTTTTTAATTAAAGTATAAATATTATATAAATAAATAAATAAATAAATAAATAAATAAATAAATAAATAAATAAATAAATAAATAAATAAATAAATAAATAAATAAATAAATAAATAAATATGGTAATATGTTTTATAAAAATGATAAAATATGAGAAGGAATCAGAAATTCAAGGGATTTACCAAGAAATTTTTAGTAAAAGTTTAATTTTATAAATCTCTTGAATTTTTTTTTTTTTTTAAATACAAAACAAATGATATTTTACTAATATTTAAACCAGAGTAAAAGATTACCTATTATAATAATTTTTTTTCCATACAATCTATAAAAGATATCTTACCTATAATAGACCTGACAAATGTTTCCTAAAGGTACATCTAACTTTATATATCTACTACTGGTCTATGATAATTAAGATATAAATGATATTAATAAAGACCTTTATTTATTAAGATTACTATCAAGGATTGGGAGCTTTTTTTTTTTTTTTTTTTTTTTTTTAAAAAAAAATTAATTATTATAATTATTATATAACTTTATTATTATTTTGGAATAAAAAAAATTATAATATAAAATATATAAACCAAAAAAAAAAAAAATAGTTTAATTAAAGTTTATTAGGATAAAAATTTAATTAATAAGATTAATTTTAAATAATCCTTTGATGTTTCTTTTTTCTGGTGTATAAGTTTATATAATATAAATCGTAAAATTAATAAAAGGTTATCTTTTGAAATATAATTTAAATTAAATTCAAATTATTATTATTAATAATCCTTTATTTTTTATTTTTTATTTTTATTTTTCCTTTTTTTCCTTTTTTTTCTTTTTTTTTTTTTTTAGTAGAAGTTTGTAATATAAAAAGTAAAATGTTTAAATTAATAAATTAATAATTATAAAAAAAAAATCCAAAAGTATATTTATTTTTTTTTTTTTTTAAATGAACAAATTAATAATTATAATAATAAGAACAATTGAGAATAATTTTGAACATTAAAAAAATGATTAAAAAAAAAATTGAAAGAGATATCGAAAGTTATATAAGTATCATTCTAAAAGGTAATTTAAGAAGGAAATTTATATATATATAAAGGGAACCTCAATGATTTATTTTAATAAAGTTTTTTTGAATATTAATTTTAATGCTATGAATATCAAATGTACTTTAATTTTATATAAAGAGAGAAAATAATATCATATACATCGAATAAAAGAAAAATTAATTGTATATTTATTATCAAAAAAAAAAAAAATTTTTTTTCCTAAAACTTGATAAACTTAATAATTGTGTGTATAATATTATTTTTCTTAAACTTTCATTATTACTCAAAATAAAAATATTGTTTTATGTCTTTTCAAGTATATAATTTATTTCATATATATTTATAGATTTTCATTATTGTTTATATATTTTTTGTTGAAATGCAATGTAAGAAATGAACAATCCATTTTAATAATTTAAAATATAATTGAATTTTATTTTGAATTATTTTATTAATAAACTTAATATAAATATTTTAAGAATTAAAAGAACTTAAAATTAAAATACAATATTTTTATAATAATTTGAAATTAATTCAAAATTTTAAGTATTGCTATTATTTATTTACTTATTTATTTATTTATTTGTTAGTATATGAATAAATATAAAAGTTTATAAACATTTATTATTTGATATTTAGTTAATATATATATATATATATGGTATACAAATAGCAATCTTTATTTTTATTTTTTTAAAAAATAAAATTTTAAGAAATAAATATTAATTTATTATTGATTTATTTAATATCATCATACAGTTAAATAAAGAAATTAGAAATTAAAGAAAAAAAAAATAATAAATAAGAACTTGAATATATTTTTTTGTCCAAAAACAGTAATTTAGATTACTTGACATATTTTGCCATAAATTTTCTATGAAAGTCTGATCTTAACATATCATTAATAAAACGCTTTCTTGGTTTTTCTTCAACACCTTTAGCTTGGTTTTTAAATATAACATCATCATCCCATCTTTTTGAATTTAAATAAAAATTTGAAAAAAAAAAAAAAAAAATAAATTAGTAATTTAATAATAATAATAATAATAATAATAATAATAATAATAATAATAATAATAATAATAATAATAATAATAATAATAATAATAATAATAATAATATATTAGTATTACCTTCTTTTAACTGAAAAATCTTTCTTATTATTAAATTGTAATAGTGGATTTCCTTCAAGAATTTCTTCTTCTCTTTGACGTGCCTCTTCTTCTTCTTGTTCACGTCTCTTATTGTGTTTATTATTAAATATATATATATATATATATAATTTTTTTAATATACATTAACAAGTTAAAATATTTTAAGATTATTACATTCAAAATAAATATTAATATTTTTTACATACTTCTTGTTCCTTTTTTTCCTCTCTTTCTTTTTTAATTTTTTCTAATTCTTTTAATAATTCTTCTGTTTCGTTCTCATCATCCTCCGAGTCACTTTATTCATTAAGTTACAATATTACATTTATTAATTAATATATATTATAATTTATATGTATATAAGTTATTTATATATTTTATATTATTTTAAAAAATTTTGAAGTTATTAAGTTATTATATTAAAAAATAATTTCTACAATCTTTACCTCCCACTACTATCATTATCACTATCACTACTATCACTATCACTATCACTACTACTCGAATCCGACGAATCCGAATCATCTGCGTCTATATTTTCCTCCAATTTTAGTTTTTTATTATCTAAATCATATTTGTTATCTTCTTCATCTTCGTCATCTGGAATGAATAATAAATATAAAAAATATAAAAATAAAGAAAATTTGTTAATTAAATTAATATTTGAAATTTGATTTGATTAATTGATATTTATTAAATGAAATTCAGTTTATTATTATTATTATTATTATTATTATTATTATTATTATTATTATTATTATTATTATTATTATTATTATTATTATTATTATTATTATTATTATTATTATTATTATTATTATTATTATTTATACTTAATAAATATTTTATTTTTTTTTATTACATTTTTTTGATTTAAAATTCTAAATATTCAATCATTATTTTTTATTTATGAAAAAGTCTAATTAAATATATATTAAATACCTTCAATTAATCCACGTTTCTTTTTTTCATAATGTTCTCTTTCAGCTCTTCTTAATTCTTCTCTTAAATCTCTTTTTCTAATTTCTTCTTCTGAATTTTGACCAAATTGTCTTTTTAATTTTTTTTTTTTTTTTTTTTTTAATAAATAAGGAATTATTTTTTTTTATTAAATATTATTCTTCATTTTTATGTATTATATTATTTTTAGAAAATGTTATTATAAATATTATTTTTTATGTACGTATCGTTTAATACCTTAATTTTAAGGTAGTATGTGAATTTAAATCTCTACTACTAACTTGTCCTGTAATTCCACCTTTATCTCTTAAAGAGAAACCTTTTTTTATTAAATTAGTTTTTATATATGTATATAATAAAATTTGTTTTATTTAATATTTCTTTTTTTTTTTTTTAAAAAAAAAAAAAATAATAAACTATATAAATATTATATTTAATTTGTTATACCTCCCATAGCGGGATTCCATGTTGGTCTTATTTGAAGTATTAAAGAAATATTATTATGAAATTCCAATTACATTATTATAATTTTAATATAATTATAATAAATTTATTAATTTTAATATAAATAAAAAAAATATATATTTAAAATTTTATATTTTATTTTTATATTATCTAATAATAATTAATAAGCACCTTGCTGCTGAAGTCATTTTGATTTAACTTTTATATTCTTTTATTCAAACTATAATTTTTAAGGTTAATTAAAATTAACAATTATATATTTAAAAAAAAAAAAAAAAATAAATAAAAAATAAAAAATAAAAAATTTCAGTTAAAAAAAATAAATATTAAAAATAATAGTTACAAATAAAATATATATATATTTATATATATATTTTTTTATTTTAATGAATTTTTATACGAAAACACGTGATTTTATTACCATAAAATTTAATAAAAGTTTGATTAAAAAAAAAAAAAAAAAAAAGAAAAAAAGAATATAGACAAAAAAAATTTTTTTTTTTTTGACTTATAGAAAATGGCCGATCCAAAATCTCTTACAAAAGTATTTTTTGATGTTGCTATCAAAAATAAGAAGGCTGGTCGTATGATCTTCTCCTTATTTAAGGATACACCAATTACTTCCGAAAACTTCCGTTCTTTATGGTAATTTTTTTTAAATAATAATAAAAAAATAAATTTAAAAAAGATATATTTGAAAGATTTTTATAAATAAAATTAATCTTTTTTTTTTTTTTTTTTTTTTTGTGTATGCTCTTTTTCTTAAATTTTATTTATTTAAAAAAAAAAAAAGTACTGGTGAAAAGGGAAAAGGACTTTTAGGAAAACCACTTCACTACAAGGGTACTAAATTCCACAGAGTTATTCCAGGTAATTAATAAATTAAATTTTTATTATTTTTTAATTTTTTATTATTTGAAAAAAAATTAAAAAAAAAAAAAAAAAGAGGCACTATTATATAAATAAGGAATTAGATGTTTAATACACTTTTATACTTATATATATATATATATATATATTTTTTTTTTTTTAAATTAAATGTAAAATAGGTTTTATGGCTCAAGGTGGTGATTTCACTCACGTAAGCATACCATATCTTTACATTTATTAATAATTAATTATTATTTAAAAAGAATTGAAAATGTGAATTCTCAATTTTTTTTTTTTTTTTTTTTTTTATTTTATTTTATCATTATTATTGATATATATATATTATTAATTATATTATAGGGTGATGGCAGAGGTAATTAAGAAAAAAAAAATAATAAGAAAATGTAGTAAATTAATATTAATATACAAATAAATTAATTTAAAAAAAATTTTGTAATTTTGTAATGAATATATATAAAACTAAATTAAAGGTGGTGAAAGTATCTATGGTTTCAGGTATATATGAATATAAACTTATATATAATTTTTAATACTATTATTATTATTATTATTATTATTATTATTATTATTATTATTATTATTTAAAAAAAAAAAAAAAAAAAAAAAAAAAGAAAAGGAAAGATATTAATTTAATTTAATTATTGAATATATTTTTATATTAATTTATTAAAGATTCAAGGATGAAAATTTCAAATTTAAGCATGATAGTAAGGGTTTATTAAGTATGGCTAATGCTGGTCCAAATACTAATGGTTCTCAATTCTTCATTACTTTCACTCAAACTCCATGGTTAAACGGTCATCATGTAGTTTTCGGAAAGTTAACTTCTGGTGAAGAAATTCTTGATATGATTGAAAGTAAGTTTTAATTAATTTTAAATAAATTTATATATATATATATGTATATCTTTAAAAAAGAAATATTTAATTTAAATATCATTAAATAATAATGAACTCTAAATGATTATTATTATTTCCTTCTATGAATTATAAAATAATTATATTAATTATTATTATTATTATTATTACCATATAATAATTATATTGTTATTGATAATTAATTTAACAGAATGTGGTTCTCAATCTGGTGCTACTACCGAACCAGTTGAAATTGTTGACTGTGGTGAAATTAAAGAAAAGAAAAACTAAAACTAAAAATTTTGTACAACCAAACAAAAAAAAAAAATTATTTTTTTTTTTTTATTTTTAAATAAATTATTATAAATAAAAACGATAAAATTTCCTAATTATTCAGAACAATCTTTTTCTTTATATATATTAAACAAAAAAAAAAAAAAAAAAAGAAAGAAAAAGAAAAAAAAGTTTTTGCACATATAAAATAAATATATATATATATATATATGAAAAATGTAACTAATTAAATATAAATTTATAATATTTATTTAAGATAAACAATGTTTCATATTCATATATATAAAATATAATATAATAAATAAAAAAAAAAAAAATTATTTAGAAAAAAAAAAAAAAAAAACACAGTATGAATATTTAATATATGTATAGTTATAAAACTTTTTTTTTTTTTTTTTTTTAATAATATTATATTATTATTATTATTATTATTATTTCAATTCATTATTTTATTTTATTTCTTTATTATTATTATTATTATTTTTTTCATTATTATTTTATTTTATTTTATTTTATTTTATTTTATTTTTTATTTTATTTTAAATTTTGATTTTTTAATTTATATATATAATAATATTGTAAAAAAAAAAAAATTTTTTTTTTTATCTTTATCTTTCTCTTTTAAAAGTATTTTTTTTTTTTTTTTTTTTTTTTTTTTTAAATATATGCATATATTATTTATTTATCTGTTAACTATATAAATTTAGTGAAGATAGTTTGAAAAGAAAAAAAAAATTTTGTTTATTTTTTTTTTTTTTTTTTTTTTAATATAATTTTTCATTTTTAATATATAAAAAATTTTTTTAAAGCTTTAATTAAAAATTATTCTTTTGGATATAAAGGGTTTAACATATTGATACTTTAATTATTTATAAAAAAAAATGATTATATTATAATTATAAATTATATATATATAAATTTATGATTGCTATTACTATTATTAATATCACTTTATTTTATTTTATTTTATATTATTTTTTACTTTTTTTTTTTTTTTTTTTTTTTTTATCATTATCCTTTAAGTATTAATTTTAATCTTTATTATATTATATTACTCCTTAATATTTTTTTTTAAACTAAATTATTTAAAGGATTTAGAAAAAGAATAGAAATATTCGGGTATAGGTTTACTTAAATTGAATGAAACTTGAACAATATCACCTTTTTTAAGATATATATAAAAAAAAATAAAAAAAAAAAAAAATAAGTATGATATTTTTAATTAAAAATTT
>JACVTC010000009.1:1817500-1930000 GCA_016946835.1 Neocallimastix lanati (nom. inval.) | reverse complement strand
TTTTATTCTTTATGAATCCTTTACTCCTGATAATATTTATAATATATATATATATATATGTACGTATGAATGTATGCATGTATATACATATTTTTTTTTTTTATATTGAAAATAATAATTCTAATACATATTTTACATATTATAATTATTATATATATATATATATATATACATAAAAAAAAAAATATATATATATATATATATCTATTCACCTCCAATGATATTCTGGATCGTCTTCAGTATTAATTGCATCTACAAAACCCAAAATTGATACAATTTGAAAGAACGGTGGTAAAACATTTGTTGAAAATAACTGAACACCTGCCGATGAATCTTTGAAAGGATTATTATCACCAAAAAATTGAATTTTTACTTGAATTGAAACTTCTCCTCTTATCTTTTTTTTTTTTTTTTTTTTTTTTTTTTTTTTTTTTTAATATTTATAAAAGTAATATACAAGTATAAAATTATGAAATGTATTTTACATAAAATGAAAAAAAAATAAAAAAAAATAAAAAATAAAAAATAAAAAAAAAAAAAAAATAAAAAATAAAAATAATTATTTTAGTATACCATTTATTATAACAAATATGACATATAAGAAAATATAAATATTATGTTATATTAGTTTTTTCTTTTTTATATTAATAAAAAAAAAAATAATAATAAAATAATAAAGAAGAAAAAAACAATAATAATAATGATAAATATTTACCCCCCTAATAGTATCATATAACGGAAACCAACCACAAATCTGATCATTTGAATCCCAAGTTAATAAAGGGTTTAAATCTATAAACACAGAACCAACAGCATCATTGGCTGTTATGGCGTCATGATCTAATACTTTAATTTCTAAAGGTTCATTTTGTAAAATAGAATCATCTATTACCTTTAGATTTTAATAGTACATATATAATATATATATTCATTGATATTTATTGATTTTGTTCATTCATATTTCGTAATATATATTTATTATTATTATTATTATTATTTTAAAGTCCAGTTATTATTTATCATTTATTTATAATATTCTATTAATTTTTATATACCTCAAATCTAAAATCTTTTTTTTTTTAAAAAAATAAAAAAAAAAAAAGAAAGAAAATATAAATTTAAATTTAAATGTTTAGAATATACAATATAATAGAATTAATAATCATATAGAGATAGATATTTTAAATATAAATATTTAAAGTTTAAAAAATTTATATATATATATATATATACATATATTACCTTCATTCCAAACTGGATTTAATGTTTTTCTACAAATTTTAGTAGATTCTTCAAAAGAGTCAAATTTTATTTCAACATAGGCATCAGTAAGTTCTACATGGATGAATTAACAATATTTAATAATTTTTTTTTTTTTTTATAATAAAAAAAAAAAAAAAATTAATATAAAATAAAATTAATTTTTTATCTACTTTTATCTTAATATATATATATTTAAAATAATAATAATGCTATCTACCAGTTTTCCTATCCATAATTGGAAGGTTTCTTGCACTGATAATTTTAACTTTCAAAATACATGGCATTTCTTTATAATTATATGAAATTTATGATTAAATACTATTGATATAAATTTATATTAAAAAAAAAATAATAAATAATTTAAATTATTATTTTATTTAATAATATATTTTTATTTTTTTTTTTTTAGTTTTTGTTTTTATTTTATTTTTTTTTTTTTTTTTATTATAAAATTCTTTTTATTATGAATTAATATATTTTTTTAAAAATATGAAAGATTTCATTAAAATTTATGAATTCAAATTTTCTGAATTTTGTTATGAAAGATATTCTATATAAAAAAAAAAAAAAAAAAAAAAAAAATTTCATTAAATTAATGTTGTTTAAATATTATTTAAATTTTTTTTTTTTTTTTTTTTTTTTTAATAATTTTAAAGTTTATTTTATTATTATTTATTATTTTGATTATTTATTATTTTGATTATTTATTATTTTGATTATTTAACGAATGATTTTATTTGATTTGATTTGATTTATTATAAAATTGTTTTGATATATAATAAATAAATTAAATAATTAAATAATTAAATAATAAATAAATAATTATTATTATTTATTTTTTATTTTTTATTTTATTTTTTATTTTTTTATCTTTATTAAAATAAATTAAATAATAGTAATAATGATAATGATAATAAAATACCAATTATTTAAAAATAATAAATATAATAATAATATATAAAAAAGTAGACGACTATAAAAAAAAAAAAAACAGTAATAATTATATAATAAAATATATATTCTATAAAATTATAAATATAATTATAATAATAATATTTATACATAGTTATTATTAGTTTTAAATTATTTAGGTGTTTATAAGACCATTAATTATATATAAGCAACAAATATATTAAAAAAAATAAATAAATAAATAAAATAAAGTAAAAAAAAAAAAAAAAAAATTGTAATGCAATAAATTAATATTATTAAAATTTTCATTACAATTATTATTAAACCACGTTTATAAAAAAAATGATAATGTATAAATATTATTTTAACTTTTTTTTTCTCCTCTTGCTTTTACTATGGAAGGATGATTATATCCACAAAAAATAATCTTTTCTATATTTTTAATTATTTTATTATGAAAAATATTAAAATTAATATTAAAATTAAAAAATATAGAAAAGATTAAATATTTTTCATTTAATTATTATTATTTTTTTTTTAATTTATTTGTTTCAATAATTTCATATTTATTATTATTATATTTATTATTATTATATAAATAAAATCAAAACGTCATACTAATTTAATAATATATTTAATCGTTATTTTATATATAAACATTACTTATTTTTTTATTTTATTTTAATAATAATAATAATAATAATAACAAAAGAATAATATAACGTTATAAAAAATAATTAATAAAAGTAAAAATATATTTATATATATATATATAAAAAAACAAATGTGAAATACCGTAAAATTAAAATAAATAGTTAAGGAAGTATTATAAAAAAGTAAAGTATTAATAAAAAAATAAAATAAATGAAAAGAGAAAAAAAAATGTATATATAAAAATAAATAAATAAAAAAAAAAAAAAAAAAAAAAAACTACACTTTTTATTTTTAAAATTTAAATTAATTTTAATCATGTACTTTATTTAATTAATTTATTAATTAAAAAATAATTTATTTATATGATATAATATATTTTATTTCATGTATTTTTTTTTTTTTTTTTTCATTAAAATTATGTAATTTTATTATTATTTCAAATTAAATAAAGTTTTCTCTAAGTCTAAAAAAAAAAAAAAAAAAAAAAAAAAAAAAACCTTTCAAAAAAAATAAAAAATAAAAAAAACCTTTCAAAAAAAATAAAAAAAAAAAAATATTATTACATATTTATAATTGTTGAATTTTCAAGCTAAAAAAAATTCCTTTTCATCAAAATA
This sequence comes from Neocallimastix lanati (nom. inval.), assembly GCA_016946835.1. Taxonomy (NCBI): domain Eukaryota; kingdom Fungi; phylum Neocallimastigomycota; class Neocallimastigomycetes; order Neocallimastigales; family Neocallimastigaceae; genus Neocallimastix; species Neocallimastix lanati (nom. inval.). Next base: position 1,926,554 of record JACVTC010000009.1, on the reverse strand, counting down.
ATTAAAAAAAAATGATTTTTATAAAAAAAGTAAAAAAAAAAAAAATGAAAATGAAAATAAGGAATTTTAGGAAGAATTTTTAAAATAAAAATAAAAAATTTCATAAATTTATGATATCTGGTTTCGTAAATATAATAAAGGGAAGTTATATATTTATAAAAAAAAAAAAAAGAGTATTTTAATAAATAAAAAGTTAAGCAAAAGAAAAAATTTTATTTTAGTGGAATTCAATTTATTATTTTAAATAATAATAAATTTTGTATTAAAATTTATATTAAATAAACTTTTCATTTAAAAAATCTTTTCATACATTATCGAACATTAATAGTTGGACTTATCTAAAAGAATAAGAGTCTCAGCTGCGCAAAAGAATATTATAAATAATAATAAAAATAAGAAGAGAATAAAACTATTATAATTAAAAGAAAAGTTCCTACTGAAAAAACTACTACGACAACTGCAGATATCATTGCTACTAATGATGAATCAATTTTTTTTAATAAAGAAAATACTAAATATACTAAATATACCATGATAAACAAAGATGAAAACATTGTTATGAATTAGCATAAATAATTTAATAGAACTTGCTAATGATAAATTAAATAAAATTGCATATTTAGATGCAAGTTTTGAACCAAAAGGATAATGAATGATAATATAAAAATCAAACAGTGGACAAAAAAAAAAAAAAAAAAAAAAAAAAAACTATATATAGAATGTACTCCTATTTGTTGAAAATCAAAAAAGACAAAAATTCATAGCTTGAAGCACAAATGAAACCGAATTTAATGCGATCGCTGACTTTATTAAAAATTTTTATATGGTTAAACAATACAAAAGAGGAAATAGAAGATTCCATATCTTAATAAAAAAAAAATTATTATTATTATTATAATAAATTTATAAATTTTGATATACATATATATATATAAAAGGGAAATATTAATATGAAATACTTCCATTTTTATTATTTTACTATTTTATTTATTTATTTATTTATGTATATAATATCTATTTCTATTTAAACTGACTATATAAATAGTTTATATAGGATTGTTCTATTTATATTTTATAAAAAATTTTGAATTCTAATTTCTTAATTTTTTTTTTTTTTTTTAATTTTTATTAAATATATATATAGATTTACATAGAAACAGTAAATATTATATTTCATATTACATATATGAATTAATATATATATATATATATTATTCACTTCTTTGTCTTTTTTTTTTTGTTACCTATATATATTAAATATATATATTACTAATTCATATTTATATTTTTTTATTATTTTTTTTTTTTTTTTTTTTTTTTTTTTTTATTTAAATTTATTTTATTATTTCTATTTCTATTTTTTAATATTAATATTTTTTTTATTATGTTCTATTATATTAAATTAATTTTTTATTTATTTATTTTATTTTATTTTATTTTTTTGTTTTTCTTTCATTTTTTTTTTTTTTTTTTAATTTTTCAATTTTTTATTTTTCAATTTTTTTTTAAATTTTTTTGTTATTATCTTTTCTTTCCCTTTCTTTCCCTTTCTTTCTTTTCTTTTTTTTTTTTTTTTTTTTTTTTTTTTTTTTTTTTTTTTTTAATTTTTTTATAATATATAATTTTTATTTTTAATTTTTAATTTTTAATTTTTAATTTTATATTTTATATTTTAATTTTATATTTTTCATTTTTTTTTTTTTTTTTATATATTTGTTTTAATCATTTTTCTTTTGGCTTTGTGAAGTTTCCGGTTCAATTCCTTGTTCAAGACCAACCATTTCTAAACTCTTTTCATATAATTCTTTATGAAGTTTCTTATAGTAAGAAAGAGGATTAATAGAAAACCATTTTCTAGCACCAGCATAATAATTACCTTGAATATAATGTTATATTATAAATAAAATAGTAACATAATAAATATGTATATAAATATGAATATGAATATATAAATTATATAAATATAAAAAAATAAAATAAAATATAATAAAATAAAATAAAATATATATTTATATATATATATATTTATAATGAAATTAATAATCATATCAAGAAAATAATATATATATTAGTAAAAAAATTTTTTTTATTTTGTTTATTTTTTTTTTTTTTTATGTTCTTTTTTAATGATCTTTATATATATATATAAGATTTCTTTTTTTAATGTTTTTTTTTTCTATTTTATTTTATTTTATTTTTTTTTTTTTAAAAAAAATTTTATTTTTTGTTTTTCCCCCCTTTTACCTGTAGCTGTTTCACATTCCTTACTGGAAGCGACATAAATTTGAGTTTGAGCCCCCTGTTCCGGTGTAATCATTACAATTTTTCTGAAGATAGGGTAAATCTTACGACCGAAGGGGAAATAGGAAATAATTTCATTCCAGAGAGGTGTATCCACCACACCAGGATGAACGGCATTTATTGTAATATTAGTTCCCACTAAACGACGACTCATTTCTTTAGCGAATAAGAGACAAGCAAGTTTACTTTGACAATACGATCTCCAAGGATTATATTTTTTTTCTAAATTTAAATCTTTCATATGAATACAAGCAGGAATATGAGCGATGGAAGATAAACAAACAATTCTTGCTGGAGCTGATTGCTTAAGAACTGGAAGTAAGAGATGAGTTAAAAGGAAATGACCTAAATAATTAGTTTGGAACTAAAAATATTAAATATATTTTAAAAAAATAAAATAAAATATTAGGAAAATAAAGTAATAAAGTAATAATAATAAAAAAAAAATTAAAATATATTTTATAATCATTATTAATACTAATTATCTATGAATTTTTTTTCTAAATATACTATATATATACATATTCCATAAATATTCAATATATATATATATTTACTTTTATATCTATTTTTTATATAACTTTATAATATATAATAAATATATATAATAAATGTCCTATTTATCATAGTATAATCTATCATAATATGATTATTAAACCATTCTTTTTTTTTTTTTTGAAAAAAAATATGAACAAAAATTAGGTTCGTTGTTTTTTTTTTTTTATTTTGAACTATACTTTATTATTATTATTATTATTATTATTATTATTATTATTATTATTATTATTATTATTATTATTATTATTATTATTATTATTTTGAACAATACTTCCATTCTAACTTTTTTTTTATATATATTATTATTATTATTATTTTTATTTTTATTTTTTTTTTTTTAATATTATTATTATTTTTATTACTTACTTGAAATTCATTTCCGTCCTCAGTCACCTTTCTATCCTTAAGGGCCATAATACCAGCATTATTCATTAAGACATGAATAGGACGTTTACTTTCAATGTAAGATTTTGCAAAGGTACGAACGGTATCCAATTTATTTAAGTCCAAATATTCCACTGAAATTTTTTGATTATTGGACTCTTCTTTTAATTTTTCAGCATTTTCTTTAGCTTTATCAACATTTCTTGCTAATAAAATAATTTCTGCGTTGGCTTTAGCAAGGGCAAGAGCACTATGATAAGCCTTTATATATATATATATATAAGTTAATTTAACATTTAAAAAAATAGAAAAGAAAAAAAAAAAAAAATATATATATATATATATATAAATATATATATATATATATTAGTATATATTAGAAAGAAAAAGAACTAAAAAAAAAAAAATTATATATTTAAAATAATATTTCTTTTATTCCTTTTTTTTTTTTTTTTTTTTTGGAAGATTATAAAGAATAAAAAATAAAAATATATACATATTCAAAAAATAACATTCTTTTTTTTTTTTTTTTTTTTAAATTTTTATAAAAATAATAATTATCAATTAAATAATAATAATAATAATAATAATAATAATAAAAACTATATTATATAGGCTTTATTTTTTTTTCTAAATGTAATTCAATAATAACAATATTATTATTATTATTATTATTATTATTATTATTATTCATTAAATATTTTTTAACAATTATACCCCCCAAAAAAAAAACTTTTTTTTTTTTTATTATCTTTTATTATATATTCATATTAGTTATTTACCAAGCCTCTATAACCAGTAATAACCACAACTTTTCCAGTTTGGTCAGGAACCTCTACAAGCTTCATTTTAATATATTATATATTTATATATAAATATATACTTTATCTTTTTTTCGTTTTTGTTGTTTTTGGTTTTTTTTTTTATATGAATTAATAATTTATTTTATTTTTTTTTTTTTTTTTTTTTTTTTTTTTTTTTTTGTATTAAACTCTATTTATCTTTAATATATCCAAAAAAAAAAAAAAAAAAAAAAAAGAAAGGAAAAATTATTCATATATATATATATAATAAATGAAACAATAATAATAAATAATAATAAAAATACTAAAAAATTAATAAGGAATTATTAATAAATAATAAATAATAATTAATAATAATTGAATATAAAATTTTTTTATATATAATTAATTTAATAAAATTAAAATTTAATGGTAAAAAAATAAATTAAAAAAGTTTTTTTATTAAAAGTAAAAAAAAAAAAAAAAAAAAAAAAATTTTAATTTCTTATATATTTTAAAAATTGTAGATTTGTATTTGTATTGTGTATCAAATTCAAATTACAAACATTGACATATATTTATGTCTATAAGAACACGTGTATGGAATAAAAATAATATTTATGTAAATAAAACATACATAGATTAAATGTTAATCTAAAAGGAAATTAAAAAATAAATTAAAAATCAATAAAAAAAAATCAAAAAAACTATAAAAAAAAATAAATATCTAAAATAAATAAATATATAACTATAAATATAAATAAATATATATATATAACTATAAATATAAATAAATAAATATATAAATATAAATAAATAAATTATATTTAATATATCAAATATAAAAGAATAAAAAATATTAAAGGATTTGAAGTATTAGTAATGAATTAGTAATGAAGATATTAATAAAATTATTAAAAATATTAAAAATATAAAGTTAACAATACTAAAATAAAATTAATTCAATCCTTAACCCATTTCATAATTAGTAATTAGTAATTATTAAATAATAATAATAATAATAATAATAATAATAATAATAATAATAATAATAATAATAATAATAATAATAATAATAATAATAATAATAATAATAATAATTAAAATTAATAATTAAAAAAAAAAAAAAAAAAGAAAATAAAATCAAATAATTATAGTAATAATTAAGAATATGATTTTAATATTATTGTCAACCACCAATAAACCTAATAACAGATAATAATCACTAATTATAATAATAATAAATATTAATAATTATAATAATAAATAATAATACATAATAATAAATAATAACAGATAATAATCACTAATAATAATAATAAATAATAATAAATAATAATACATAATAATACATAATAATAAATAATAACAGATAATAATCACTAATAATAATAATAAATAATAATAAATAATAATACATAATAATAAATAATAACAGATAATAATCACTAATAATAATAATAAATAATAATAAATAATAATAAATAATAATAAATAATAACAGATAATAATCACTAATAATAATAATAAATAATAATAAATAATAATGAATAATAATAATAGACAATAATCACTAATATTAATGATAATAAACAATAGCAGATAATAATCATAATCATACTAAATCATAATCATTAATAATCATAATTTAAAAAAAATAATAATAATTAATTTTTTTATTATAATAATTAAAAAGAAATATTAAATATTATAATGAAAATTATGAATCATTTATGTGAATTAATATTATTTTAATATTATTTTAGTTTTATTTTTTTTATTTTATTTTATTATTATTTTTATTTTTATTTTTATTTTTTTTTAATTCTTTTCATTTTTAATTTAATTATTCAATATTTTAAATTTTATAAGAAAAAATTAAAAATAAATTAAAATCAAAAATCAAAAATTAAAAATAAATTAAAAATTAAAAATAAATTAAAATTCAAATGGCATGTTTTTTTTATTTTTTTATTTTTCTAATCAGTAATTATTATTAATTAAATAATAACAAATATTTTATTGAAGAATAATAATAGTTGGATTAATTCATTTAAAGATAAAAAATAAAAAAAATAAAAAAAAACACATAATATATTATTAACTATAAGATATTAAACTATTATAACTAATTTAAATATTAATATGAATATATAAAAATTATTTATTAATAGAAAAACAAAAATATTAACATAATAATCAAATAAATAATAATAATAAATAATAATAATAATAAAATAATATAGTAATAATGCTTTTTAATAATAAAAATAAATAATTAAATAGTGTTGCATTTTGGAACGTGGCTTTATCTGGATTCAGGCATACTTTAATAAGCTGTTTATATAAAGGTGGCTTAAATTAGGTTAAATAAATAAATAAATATTTAATAATATTTTATTTAATTAAAAATATTTAATAGCATTTTTTTTTTTTTTTGTTTTTGTTAAAATAATAATAAAATAATATTTAATTTTAAAGATATAAATTATAGATAGGTTTTTTATTTATAATAATTTGTTCCTTTCCTCCTCTATTTGCTTCACTTTTTTCAATTTTTGGATTTTTTTTTTTTTTTTTTTTTTCATTTTTTAATGGTTAAAAATAAAATATATTTAATTTTTTTTTTTTATAATTTATTGATTATTTAATTTAATTTTCAATTTTTATCTTATTTAGAGTTTTTTTATAATTATTGCTTTAAAAAAGAAAAATACGAACTAAATAAATAAAAGTATTTATAAGAAAAATGTTTGGATGTTTAATATGTAAAACTTAAAAAAAAAAAAAAAAAAAAAAAAAAAAAAAACATTTATATATTTATTTCTAGTTTTATTCATTTATTCATATATTTAAAATTACTCAATTTTTTTTTTTTTATAGAGTGAAGACTTTGGTCTTCCCCATATAGTAATATGGGTGTATGATTAACTGCTATACCAGTACGTCGTCGGCGCTCTTAAAATTACTCAAAAAAAAAATAAAAAAAAAAATAAAAACGTGGGATATGTTAAAAATTAAAATTTTTTTAAAAGCCACGTTCCGAAATGCGACATATTTAATTAAATAATAATAAATAATTGAATGGGAATTAATAAATATTAAATAAATAAATATTAAATAAATAAATAATAAATAATAAATATATAATAAATAAATAGTAATAAATAATTAAATAATAAAGAATAATAAATTGAATAATATTTTTTTTAACAGCCTCAATTATTGAGAACTTTAATCTTTATTTATTTATTCATTTTATTAATTACATGAATAATATATATATATATAAATATATATATATATATTTTTTTTTATAAAAAAAACATTCAATGAATAAAAATAATAAATATTATTAAGTTCAATTAGAACATAATAATATTTTTTTTTTTTTATTTTTTTTTTTTTGTTTTGTTTTTTGTTTTTTTTTTGTTTTTAGATAGGATAATTGTGAAATGAAATGTGAAATAAAAAAAAAAAAATGTATAATATTCCAATAATATTCCAAAGCAAAATGGATAAATAAATAAATTCAGAAGAAAAAAAAAAAAAAAAAAAAAAAAAAAAAAAAAAAAAAACAGTTCATAGGTAATAAACCTCTTACCTTCAAAGATTAATAAGATTTCCAGGTTTAAAAAAAAAATAAAAAAAAAAAAAATAAAATAAAAGAAGTAACATCTTTAAAAATAGTTAGTGTGGTATCCACTAAACTTTCTCCCCCCTGAACCATAAGAAAGATCATCAAAAAAAATATTGAATTACTTACTATAGGTTCTTTGTTTGGAAGGGTGGCTGCTAGTAAATATGTATATTGATGAGAATTCAACAGGACTTCTAACTTCACTATTCTTTTTACCATATTGGTTACGATGTCGGCACTCTCTTGGTAATGAAAGTGTTTTTTTTTTTTTTTTTTTTTTTTTTTTTTTTTTTTTTTTGCTAAACCTCTCAAAAAGTTCATTCAAGAGAGAGCTACTGATGATCGGGTATTTATATTAAGCAAGATATTCCGCAAGCCCAACAAATATATACGGAAACAGTAGACTCCTGTGAACATTTTAGAAGTTTGTTCACTTAAATGTCTCTCTTCTCCAGTACGGTATTGTAGCTCATCCAAAGCTGAAATTCCATCAAGAAAGGAATAAAATAAATATACCTGTTAATGAAATTTTTTATATTCTAAAAAAACAAAAAAAAAAAAAAAAAAAAAAAAAATATTAGAATAAGAAGGAAGTAAAGGAAAGAGATTCTTTTACTTTATCGGTAAATAAAATGAAAAGGACAAACGATGAAATCTAAAGAGTTACATCGACATAAAGAAAAAGGTAAAGTGTTCAAAAATATTCAATGGATAAAAGGATTGATCACCTTTTTTTTTTTTTTTTTTTTTTTTTTTTTTCCACAGCAAGGGTAGAATTTAGAGCAATCGTCAGAAACTCTATCACTTCTAATTATAATAGAATAGTGGTATTATATTTGTAACCAGCCTTTAATCTTAAGATCCAGTTAAAACCTAAACTTAAATGAGGGTATTCAAGGCTAAGTCTGAATAAAATTTCTAGTATTTATAAATTTGAAGTTATCGTAATTTCGATCCTTTAATTCCTTAGAATTTACCAACATTAGAACCAATATAATTCAATAACATCTCTGAATTTAGTGATATTTTTTTTTTTTTTTTAATTTTTTTTAATTTTCTTGTAAAAGTACCAGTGATTTTTTTTTTTTTTTTAATTTTCTTGTAGAAGCACCAATGATTTTTTAATTTTCTTAATTTTCTTGTAGAAGCACCAATGATTTTTTAATTTACTTAATTTTTTTTAATTTTCTTGTAGAAGTACCAGAGATTTTTTTTTTTTTTTTTTTTTTTTTTTTTTTTTTTTTTTTTTGATCAAGAATAACGTGACATGAAAGGGATAAGATTTATGAGATTTTTTAATGATTTACCTTTTTAAATTTCTCCATTTTACAAAAAGCATTTGATTTGAAGAGAAGCACAAAAGTCAGCCAACCAGCCAGCCTTCCAGACCAGCCTGCCATTGGAAAATACTTGAAGATCACGAGATAAGGCATAAACACTAACCGTTGAATTCTTTTTTTTTTTTTTTTTTTTTTTTTTTTTTTTTTTTTTTTTTTTGAAATAACTCTTAACATTTTTTTTTATTTTTGAAATAACTCTTAACATTTTTTTTTTTACTTCTTTTCAATATTAAGATAATCTTCCTTTGTTCGAGAGGAGTCAGAATCGATAGACCATAACAATGCCATATTAATTAAGGAGGGTACATTCTTAGAATTGTTCTTTTTGTTTGAACCAAAGAGTGACTCAAAATATAAGGCCTTGCTGCTCATAATATAGGATTGAATAAAATAGAATCTTTTTAAAAAGTTAATGGAATTTTTATTATTGGATAAAAAAAAAAAAAAAAAAAAAAAAAAAAAAAAAAAAAAAAAAAAAAAAAAAACTAGAGAAAGAAAATAAGTATTTTCTAACTTTAGTATTCATATAAGTAATAATAGGCTCAAAGGGGGAAAGATCATTACTGAAAGGGGGATACCTAAGTAAACATACACAAATTCTTTAGAGATAAAAAAAAATACATACCAAGGTGAAATGTAGGTTCTTCATCACCAGAATATAAAAAAAAAAAAAAATTTAAGGGCTTAATAACCATTGAGGTACATTTATTGATACCAAAAGACATTTTAATTTTTATTAGCCCAACAAAAAAAAACATGATGAAAGAAGAGCATTCATTTTTCTTTCACTAGGTGCTAGGAGAACACGATCATCAGCAAAAAAAAAAAAAAAAAAAAAAAAGACCACCACGACATTTTTTTATTATATTACCAATACTAAACACCATATTTTATCATAATTGTTTAAAATATCCATAAATGAATAAATTAAACAAAAATTTGTTGATAACGGGACAACCTTGTCTAACGTCACGATGAATAGGAAATTCATTTGATAATGTATCAAGGTAACGAGTTCAAGCTTTAGAAGTAAGATAGAGCTTAGAAATGAAATCAAAAACCTGTGTCACGGATTTTCTTTACCCCATGTATGACGTCTACGGCATGATATATCTCTAAGTAAAACAAAAATAATACAATTTGAATTTTTCCATTTTTTTAAAACATCTAAAATAATAATATAGAATAACAAATAATTGAATAATAAATATTAAATATTAAATACTAGATATTAAATATTGATATTAAATAATAAATAAATAAATAAAAAATAAATAAATAAATAATGAATAAATGAATAAATAATAAATAAATAAATAAATAATAAATAATAAATAATAAATATTGATATTAAATAATAAATAATAAATAATAAATAATAAATAATAAATAATAAATAATAAAATAATTGAATAATAGATAATAAATAATAAATAATAAATAATAAATAATTGATTGATAAATAATTAAAATTCACACAAAAAAAAAAAAATACAAAAATACAATAAAATCAAATAAGCAAAAAAAATAAAAAAAATTTTTTTTATTATTTATATATATATATATTAAAAATTTTATAATAAATTTTTTTTTTTTTTTTTATTTTATAAAATATTTATTATTTAATTTTGATCTATCAAAATATATATATATATATAAATCATGTATATATATTTAAATTTAAATATATATATTGAGTTTGTTTTGTGTCTTTATATATAAGATTAGAAATATAGAATATATAGATATAACACTGTGTATATATTTTTATTTTTAATTTTGTTTATTTATTTTTCTTTTTTTTTTTTTTTTTTTTTTTTTTTTTTTTGATCAAATTTTAACTAATTTTAACAAATTTTAACTTTATTTTATTTTATTTTATTATATATATAAATATTTTTTTTTTTTTTTTTTTTTGATTGGATATTTGAATATATTTTAATGTAAAAGATATAAAAAAAAATAAAAAAATAAAAAATATTAATGATATTCATGAATATATCATTTATTATCATTTATTAAGATCAAAATAATAAAAAATTTAAAAATTTTAGTGATAAAGATTATAATAATAAAAAAAGCTTTATCAACAATCTATTCTTCAAATAAAAAAAAAATAAAAATAAAAAAATAAAAATATTAAAACAAATTATAAAATAAAAAAATAATATATAAATGATAGTGATGTATTAAATAAATTCCTATAAAATAAAAAAAAATTTTTTTTTTTTTATTTAAAATTTATTATTATTTTGCTTATTTCTATTTTTTTTTTTTTATTATTTCTTTCTTATCTTTTGTTACCATTAAAACAAAAAATAATAATAAATAAAATATATGTTATATATATATGAATTTTAATAATAAATATAGGTAAAAAATTTTATTTTTTAATTTTCTAAATTTTTTTATTTATTTTAATAGTTTTTTTTTTTTTTTTTTTTTTTTTTTTTTTTTTTTTTTTTACATAAAAAAAGAAAGAAAAAAAATAAAGATAATAATAAATGATTAGATATGTTTATTAGTACTAATTATTATTATTAAATTAAAAAATAAAAATATATTAATTTATTTTTTTTATTTTTATTTTTTTTTTTATTGTTTTTAAATTTATAAATTATATAAATATATTTATTTTTTTTATTATTATTTTTTTTTTTTTATTGTTTTTAAATTTATAAATTATATAAATAATGATGAGGTTTATTTATGTAAAATTCTTTTTCTTTTCCCTTTTTTTTTTTTTTTTTTTTTTTATATATAAAAAAAAAAGGAAAAAAGAATTACTTAATTTAATGTGTATTTTTTTTTTTTTATGTTCTTTTTGTTAATTATTTTAATTTGTTTCTCTTTTTTTTTATATATATATTTATAATATATAATATTAAAATTTTAATTTTTGTATTTTAAAAAAAATTTTTTTTTTATTCCATCTTTTTAAAATAGATGTAATAAATATAATAAAATAAAAAAAAAAAAATAATTATAATTAATTTATAATAAAGAATTAAAAAAAATTTAATAGTTTTTTTTTATAAGATTTTTTTTTTTTTTTAATTTTAATAAAAAAAAATGTATTAATTTATATTTGTAGTATAAGTTAAGTTTAAGTTAGTTTATATTTTCTAAAATTGAATCTAATTTAATCAAAAAAAATATATATATATATATATATAATATATAATAGTTTTTTTTTTTCTGTTTTGGTTGTATTTGTGTTGTTCAAAAAATGAAAAAAAAATTATTTTTTTTTTTTTTAAATATTTTTCATCTTTTTCCATTCTTCAAAAAAAAAAAAAATTAATGTTTAACAACAACTTCATTAGCTAATTTTAAAGCTTGATCAAGATCTCTTATAATATCTTCAGTTTCTTCAATACCAACAGAAAGTCGAATAAGAGTATCAGTAATACCAAGTTTAGCTCTTTCCTCTGGAGGTACAGCAGCATGAGTCATAATACAAGGTATTTCACATAAACTTTCTACTCCACCTAAACTTTCAGCTAAAGTAAATATCTTTAAACTGGAAAGGAATTTATTGGATGTATCAAGATTACCCTTAATTCTAATACTCATCATAGCACCAAAACCTTTCATTTGTTTCTTAGCAAGTTCATGTTGCTTATGACTTTCTAAACCTGGATAATAGACAGCTTCTACTAATGGATGAGCTTCTAAGAATTTAGCAACAGCTAAAGCATTCTTTTCATGTTGTCTCATACGAATAGCTAAAGTTTTTAAACCACGATTAGCTAACCAACTATCGAATGGACTTGGAATAGCACCAACAGCATTTTGAATGAAACGTAAACGTTCAATAAGTTCTTCACTGTTCGTGACAGCAATACCCATAATAACATCAGAGTGACCATTAATATATTTACTAACAGAATTAACACAAATATCAGCTCCTAAAGCTATTGGAGTTTGGAAGTATGGACTCATGAAAGTGTTATCAACAACAACAATAATATCCTTATTTATTTCCTTTGTAACCTTTATAAGAGCCTTAATATCAACAATCTTCATAGTTGGGTTAGTTGGAGATTCAATCCAAATAAGTTTAGTGTTTTCCTTAATTTCAGTCTTAAGAATATTTGGATCACTTAAATCAATAAAGGAGGATTCAATACCTTGAGTACTGGCAACTCTTCTAAGGAAACGATTGGTACCACCATAAACATCATCAATACTGATAACGTGATCACCAGCCTTAATTAAGTTAATAATTGCAGCAGTAGTAGCAGAACCGGAAGCGAAAGCACAACCTATTTTTTATTACATTTTTTTTTTTTATGATAAATAATAGAATGATATGATATAATGATAAATTAATATATTATTAAATTATTTATTTATTCTTATTTATTTTCGAAAAAAAAAAAAATTTTTTTTCTTTTTCAACATATATACTTTTATCATTTTTTTTTTTTTATAAAATTAATATTATTATAATTATTTATTTATCTATAATATTATTTTTGTTTTGTTTTACTATTATTCGAAAAAATAAATAAAAAAATAATAAAATAAAATTAAATAATTATGATATTTATAATAATATTTACCATATTTAGCACCTTCTAAAGAAGCAACAGCTCTTTCAAAACTGTTTCTGGATGGATTATTAGTTCTAGAGTATTCATAACCCTATAATTTATTTTTACCAAATAAAAATATAAAATAAAGATATAAAAAAATAATAAAAAAAAAAAAAAAAAGAAAAAATTTAATAAATATTTATTTTGATAAAGTTTAATATATTTTTCTCTTTTTTACTACTAAACAAATATTTTTTTCAATTAACTATTTTATTATTTTATCATTATTACTATTTTTATATAACTTTTTTTATTATTTATTAATATAAATATTATAAATAAAAGTATATATTGAATTCTTTTTTTTTTTTATGAAATAAAAAAAAAAAAAAAAACTTACAGTGTTAACACCAGCAGCACTTTGTTTAAAAGTAGTTGATAAACTGATAGAAGGAATAACTGCACCAGTAACTGGGTCTGGTTCCTGTCCAACATGAACAGCACGAGTAGAAAAACCGAAGTCTTCTTCAGATAAAGTTGGGTTACTAGTTTTTATTATTATTATTATTATTATTATATTATCAATTCATATAAACAAAAGATAATAATATTAAATATTTTGGTTAAAAAATATTATTTTTAAATAAAATAAAAATATATAAATAAACAATAGCATATATTAAATTAATAAATAAATAATATGATCTCTTTTTTTTTATTATATAATTTTTTTTTTCTACTTTAATAATATCAAATATAATTATTATCTCGGTTTTTTTTTTTTTTTTTTGTTTATTTATTTTTTATTTATCTCTCTTTTTTTTTTTTTTTTTTTTTAATAGTTCCTCCTTCTATATCTTTTTTCTAACATTTCCTTTAATAGTTGGTATAAAAAAAAAAAAAAACTTACGTTGAGTTAAGTTCGTTGGCTTGATTAACAGTGCTTATCATTTTGAAAATTTTTTATTATATAAATTTTATGAATTAAAAAAAAAACTTTATTAAAATTTAAAGGTAAATATTTTTTTTCTGATTAAATTAGATTTTAAATTAATTATTTTTTAAAGAGTAGTTTTCTTAATTGTAAAAAATTTAAATTAGAAAAAAAAATTTTTTTATGTTATAATAACAGTATGTGTTTTTATAAAATTTATAAAAGTATTAAATAAATTAAATTTTATTAAATTTTTTGCTCTTATTTCTATAATATTAAATTATATTATATTATATTAAATTATATTATATTATATTAAAAATTAATATATAAAAAAATATTTGATATGAAAATATTTGAATTTAAAATATAATTTGTTCTTTTTGCTTGATATTTATATGAATTTTTTTTTTTTCTTTTATATATATTATCTTCATTTCTAATTTTTTTTTTTTTCCTTTTAATTATAGTTTTGTTAATTTTATTTATTATTTTATTATTAATTTATTATTTATTATCATTTATTATTTATTATTTATTTATTCCCTGAATTAGATAAAAATAAATGTTTATTGGTTTTATATATTGCATAATATATATCTTTTATATTGTTATTATATTAATTATATTAAAAGATAATTAAAAACAATATATATAATATGTATCACTAATATATTTTAATTATATAAAATATAAAAATAATAATATATATATAATAGAATTGATATAAATTAAAATATAATATATATAATATAATATAATATATATAAATTTTATATAATATTTATTTATTTATTTATTTTATATTTATTTACCTTTTAGTTTAGAATAATAATAATAATAATAATAATAATAATAATAATAATAATAATAATAATAATAATAATAATAAAATTTCATAATATTATTATATAGGATTATACTTTATATTTTTACCTATTCATTATTTTTTATTAATTCCCACTCTTCTTGTGCTGAATGAATTATACGAACCACTGTTTATAGGAATTAATAATATTTTTAAAAAAAAAAAAAAATACAAACCAAACCAAACCAGAGTAAGCCATTACTGATATATCAATATAATAGCCAACAATTTAAATAAATAGCTGGTTTAGGTTTATTTTTCTATTTTTTTTTTCTATGAACATTATTATATTATTCAATTGGTATTTGTGTTTTTATTTGAATAATAATAGTTTATATTGTTTATTTATTTTATTCCTATTTGTATTTATATTTTATTATATATTTTATTATATTGACTCTTATTACAACGTCTTTTTCCTCTACAATAAAAAAGTTTTTATTTATTTATTTATTTATTTATTAATCTATTATGAATATTTATTTATTTATTTTTTATTTATTTATTTATTATTTTTTGGTGAAAAAATTAAAATAAAAAAAAAAAAAGATGAATTTCGAAGAAGGAGAATTGAGCTGCTCTATTTTATGGTTTCAGTTAACTCATCATTGGATGAAATGGTATGATAATTAGCCAATAAAAATTAAGCGTCACCATGGTTTATTTTTTAATTGTTAAATATATTTTTCTTTTTTTATTTTATTTTTTTTATAAATTAATATTAACAATTTAAATTTATTATATTAAAGTATATTATAAATATATAGTATTTAATAAATTAATTATATTATTTAATAAAATTATAATTTAATTAATAAAATTTATTTTACATAAATTATATAAACCCATATTTGAAATATAATGCAATATATTATGTTAATAAAAATTGTTTATATACAATAATATATAGTATATAATGAAATATATACAAATATATTTTATTTATTACATTTATTTTGTTAAATTAATTTTGATTTAATAAATAAATAAATAAATAAATAAATAAATAAATAAATAAATAAATAAATTAGAGACAACCATAAAATTTTAAAATTTTTACAGGCAAAATATTAGCAATAGCAAATAAATATAGATTTGAGTTATTTTAGGTTGGGAAAAAAAAAATAATAAAAAATAAAAAATAGATATAAAAAATAATCATAATATAAATAATAATAAAATAAATGATGGATAAACAAATATTTTATTCATTTTCATTTCTTTTTTTTTTTTTTTATTTATACAATTAATATATCAAGATAATAAAAATACTTTAAGAATATTGGTTTTCTGTTCCTATATTTAAAAAATATATCTACTTTTTTTTTTTATTTTTATTCTTATTTCAATCCATATTTTATCTATATTTTATTGTTATTTATATGACCCTTTATTATAAATAAATAACTGAAAAAAAAAAAAAGAATGTTTTAGTTTTTGATTCATTTTTTGTATTTTTTTTTTTTTTTTTTTTTTTGTATTGTTTCCTGTATAAATTATTAGTAATAATGTAATGTATACAATAATAATATTAGAAGAATCAAGTAGTGACTGGTTAAAATCAAATGTAATAAAAGAGAAACAGTTGACAAAAATAGAAAGCATCAAAAAATAATTAAATGAATATGGGAAATATAACTAAATAAATTATTAATAAATAAATAAATGTAAAAATGAATCATTATTACAAACTAACAAACTTTAATTAATAAAGGAAAAAAATATAATAAAATAAAAATAAAAATAAAAATAAAAGTAAAAATGATAATAGTTTAATATTTTATTAAATATTATAAAATTTAAATAAAAAATTTTTAAATATGGATTTATGGATTTATATATATCAATAAATAATCATAAATGATAAAGAAAGATAGAATAAACCTAAGATCACTTCATCTCTTTTTAAATTAAAATAGTATCAAAAAAAAAAAAAAAAAAAAAAAAAAAAAAAGAAAAGTTCATTAATCATTAATCATCAATAATTCAATTAATTTTATTATATTTTATTATATTTTATTTTTTCTTTTTTTTTTATTTTAAACTATTTTGATTATTTTAAACTATTTTGATTATTTTAAACTATTTTGATTATTTTAAACTATTTTGATTATTTTTTCTTTTTTTTTTATTTTAAACTATTTTGATTATTTTAAACTATTTTGATTATTTTAAACTATTTTGATTATTTTAATATATCAAAGTTTTATTAGAATGACTCATAATTATTTATTATTATTTATTATTTATTATTTATTATTATTATTATTATTACTAATTATTAGTGATGGCAAAAATAATAATCTAATGTTAATATTATAAAATAAAAAATAAAAAATATATTGTATATTATTACATATTATACATATTATATATAATTATATTATTATTATATAGTATTATATTATTATTATTATATAGTAATAGTCAACTCTATTTTTTATATAAAAATCTATCATTTTATTTTCATCCTTAACTTTTATTTTACTTTCTAATTTTTATTTTACTTATTTGGAATTTCTTTATTTATTTGTTGTATTAAAAAAAAAATAAAATTAAAATTTTTTTTTTTTAGCTTATTGGTTGTTCATTTTATTGAGCTTGTAAAAAAAATTTTACCAGAAAATCTGGCAATTAAAAATATGAAAAAAAATTTTAAATAAGGTTTATTGATTTTGATTTATTTTATTATTATTATTTTAAATAATTATTAATAAAAAAAAAAAAAAAAAAAAACCAATGATTAATAATATTTTACCAACACCACAAATAATACAAAGTAAAAAAAAAAAAAAAAATTAACTATATAAACATGATATTATTTTTATATAATATTAATATCTATAATTGTTTTTTTTTTTTTTTTTTTTCTGCATTCTACCTTATCTATAAGATTTTTAGTTTTAAAAAATAAATAAATTAATAAATTAAATAATTAAAAAGGAAATTCTAGTAAATAATAATTATTTTATAAACGGAAATTTTAAATAACAAATAGAAAATGCTATTTTCATTATAAATAAAAAAAATTTTTTTTTATAATTATTTAAATTTATTATTCATTTATTTAAATTTATTATTCATTTAAATATATATAAAAATAGAAAAAAAAAATTTTTTTTTTGATTAAATTATTAAAAGGATACAAAAAAAAAAAAAAAAAAAAAAAAAAAAGTTGTTGATTAATGAAAGACAAGATCGTATTCTCTGGTGAATAAAAGATTTAAAATTTTAATAAATCATTTCTAATCTTTCTTGAAAGAAATAACTGTTATTATAAGCATTAATATTTAGAGAGTTAATAATAAATGTCATATATATAATAATATTAAATATTAGAATTATTTCTGTTTTGTTTTGTTTTATTTTATTTTGTTTTTGTTTTATGAAACAGATTTTCAATTGTGATAAACCATTAAAATGAATACATCTTAATCATTAAATAAATTGATCTAAATAATTAAAATAATTAAAATCCACATTCATTACTTTAAAATAATTTAATAAAAAAAATAATAAATAATTAAATAATAAATAATAAATGAATAAATAATAAATAATTAATGATAAATGATTAATAATAAATAATAAATAATTGAATAATAAATAATAAATATAGAAATATATCTATAAAGTTCAAACATTTTCTATTTTCTATATATTTATATTACTATTGATACATAAAATTTATTAATATGCTATTTTTAGTGATATTTAAATTTTATCCTTATTTTAAATTGCCTTTTTGAATAATTAAATAATATAACGTAATTTTTTTTTTTTTTAATTTTTTTTTATTTAATAAAAAATAATAATAATAAACTCTATATAATATTATTAAAATAATAATAACAATAATAACTAGAAAAGAAATAAAAAAAAAAAAAAAAGAATTCTTTTCTTCCCAAGATTAAAATACATGAATGAATGACATTCCTTTACTCTTTCATAACCATTAAATAAAATTTAATGAAATAAAAATATTAAATATCAGAAGAAAAAAAAATACTTATAATATAATTAATATTTTTTTTTTATTTTTATTATATACAATAAAATAAAATAAAAAGGCTAATGATTTCATATATAATAAATAATAGTTTCAAATTTAAAAATTTTTCTTTCCTAATATATTTTTATAAATATCTTAACGCTTCACTTTTTTTTTTTTTTTTTTTTTTTTTATTTTATATTTTAAAAAATTTCTTTGGTACTTTTTATTATTAATTATTTTATTTTATGGACTCTAATCCATTTTCATCCATTGGATGGATTTAAAAATTACCTTAAAATAAAAATAATTACAAAAAAAAAAAAAAATTTTTTTTTTTAAACTTTTTTTTTTTTCTTTTTTAATACTAATAAAACATAAAAATGTATTTTATAGATTATAAAATTTTATTTTAAATAATATTTTTTTTTACCTTTTTTTTAATTCTTTTTTATTTATTTATTAATTTTTTAAATTACAATTAAAAAAAAATAAAAATAAATAAATAATAAAATAATAAAAATATAAAATAATTTGGTTTCTGAATAAAATTTAGTTTTATATTCTATTTTTTTTTCTTTTTTTTAACATATAATTTATGATATAAATAATAATAAATCTATTATTTTTTTATTAGTCCTTTTTAATTATTAAATAGGAAGACTTATTTAAAAGCTAACCTTTTATTTTTTCTAAATTTTATTATTTTTTTTTTTTTTTTATAAATTGACTACTTTTTTTATTTAAACAATAAAAATTATTAATAATAATATTAATATTATTAATATGACCCATCTATTCAACAATTAAAAAAATAAATGATAACCCTTTCCATTCCTTTTTTTTTTCCAATCGGTCATTTATTTAAAATATTATTAGCAATTATATATTATAAACTATTAATTAATTATTATATAATTAAATAATATAAACTATTCTAATTAACTTTTTATTGTCATTTTCATTATAATAATTATTATTGTTATGAATATTATTAATTACTAATAAAAAAAAAAAATATATATATATATATATATTTATCATTATATCATTATATAATTTAATATTAATTTTGATTAAGATTAACTAAATATTACTATTATTATTATTATTATTTACCCAACTATTATAATAAAGTTTTATTATTATAAATTATTATTAGTATTACCACTATCATTGTCATCAATTATTAATTATTATAAAAAAAAAAAAAAAAAGTAAAAAAAAAAAAAGGATATATAATAATTATATTTTAATTATATTTTATACTATTTTATTTTATAATTTCAAAAAATATTAGTTTTTTTTTTAAACATTAACAAAAATCATTTAATTATCTAAAATATTAATTTGAAATCAAAAAAAAAAAAAAAATATTTTTTTTTTTTTTAAAAAAATAATAAAATTTTAAATAATAAATAATAGTCCTTTTTTATATATATATATAATAATATTAATATATCATTATATTGAATGAATACATTATAAATACAGAAAAAAACATTTATATTTTTTATATTTATTTTATATATTTATTAACTTTTTATCATTATTATTGCTTTTTTTTTTTTTTTTAATCTTCTTATTTTTATTTTTTATTCTTAGTCTTATTTTTTAAAATATATATATATATATTTATAAATAATTAATAATATAAATGGTTATAATTAAATAGAAAAAAAAAAAAAAGCAAAACTATAAAATATAATATTTTTATTTATTATTATTAATTATTATTATTATTGTAATTTTTTTTTGCTTAACCATTACTACTAATTACTATTAAATTTATTATTAAATTTATAATTATTGTATTAAAATTATTATACTATTAAAATTATTATTATTATTATTATATTATTATTATAATTATTATATTATTATTATTACTATTATTTATTATTATTTTTAAAGTTGTTTAACAAAGATTGTTTAATATTTAAAAATTTAATCGATTCCATTAAAACAAAAAACAAATTGAAAAATATATATATATATAAAATAAATATTATAAAATTTATATATATATAATAAATTATAAGATATTTATATGTATATAATATATATAATATAGATATAATAACTTTTTAATTTCATTGTTAAAATTGTCTATTCGATATAATGACGTTTAATAAAACCAAAAAAAAAAAAAAAAAAAAAAAAAAAATCACAAAAATAAAAATAAATAAAAATTAAATAAATAAACATAATAAATAAAAAAATAAATAAATAAAAAAAGACAGATCAAATTTTTATATGTATCTATTATATGATGATCTAAAATGTGATATTCATATATATAAAAACATTAATTTAAAGAGTTCAACCTTCAATAAATAATATATAAGAAGGACTGAAAATTAAAATTAAAAAAGTTAAAAGGTTAAAAAGTTAATATTTAATATTTAATATTTAATATTTGATATTTGATATTTGATATTTAATATTTAATAATTGAAAAGAAAAAAAAATTGTCTTTTTTTTTTTTTTTTTTTTTATTATATTTTATTTTTTATTTTTATTTTATTATTAAATTAAATTATAAAATAATAAAATATGAATGAAATAAAATATTTTATCCGAGGAATAGTTCAGTCATAAGAAAAAAAAATTTTTTTTTTAAAAAATATTTCTGTTTGAAATAAATCTTCAATTATAATGATAATACTTTAGAATTAAAATATAATTAATAGGGATATTAAATAATGAATAAAAGAGAAATAGAATAGAATAAATAAAAGTTGAATAATAATAATAATAATAATAATAATAATAATAATAATAATAATAATAATAATAATAATAATAATATTAGTAATAATAATAATAATAATAATAATAATAATAATAATAATAATAATAATAATAATAATAATAATAATAATAATAATAATAATAATAATAATAATAATAATAATAATAATAATAATAATAATAATAATAATAATAATATTAGTAATAATGAGTAGTCATCAGAGTATTAAAGATGAGAATAATAACAATATTTAAATAGTAATTTAAAATACTTTATTTATTTTATTTTATTTTTTGTTTCATTATTATCTATCAAAATAGAATTAATAAAAAAAAAAAAAAAAAATAGAAAATAAAAAAAAGTACCTTATTACCTAAAAAAAAAAAAAAAAATTTATGGATTTTTTTTAAATTTTTTTAAAATTAATTTTTAAACTTTTTAATTATTTTTAATACATAAATTAAATTAATTTTATTTAATTAAATTAATTAAATAAATTAAATTAAATTAAAAGTTTAAAAATTAAAAAATTAAAAAGTTTAAAAATTAATTTTAAAAATTTAACATTCAGTAATATTAGTTAATAAATAATCAATAGATTAGTCGGTTAACTAATAGTTGTTTATTTTTTATTTTGTCCATTGTTTTTAAAAAAATAAATAAAAATAAATTAAATATCTATATAGAAAATCATTAAAAATGTATATAAAAATATATATAAAAAAAAATATATAAATATATAAAAATATATATTTATATATATTTATATGTATATAAAATATATATAAAAATATATATAAAAATATATAAAAATATAAATTATATTTATATAATATATATAAATATTAAATATATTAAAGAGATCTAAATTTATATATAAACTATACAAATTATATTATATAAATATATATAAATATAAATAAATTAATATATAACATATAAAATTAAAAATAAAAAAAGAGAATTTTCATTTCAAAAAATTTATTTATTTATTTATTTATCTATTTATTTAAAAATTTCAAAATTTTTAAAATTTTCATTTTAATTAAAAAGACATCACATATTTCTATATTTTATATTTTATATTTTATATTTTATATTTTATATTTATATTTTATATTTATATTTTATATTTATATTTTATATTTTATATTTTATGTTTTATATTTTATATTTATTTTTTATATTTATATTTTATATTTTATATTTTATATTTTATATTTTATGTTTTATATTTTATATTTATATTTTATATTTATATTTTATATTTATATTTTATAATTTATATTTTATATTTTATATTTATATTTTATATTTTATATTTTATATTTTATATTTTATTATTTTATATTTTATATTTTATATTTATATTTTATATTTATATTTTATATTTATATTTATATTTTATATTTTATATTTTATATTTTATATTTATATTTTATATTTTATATTTTATATTTTACATACTCCTTTGCTATATAATCTTATTTTATTATTATATTTATATATATATATATTTTATTTTTTCTTAAATAAATTAAAAAAAAAAAGTATAAACAAATCATGAATAAATAAATTAAAAGGTTATTTTAAAATTAACCTGAAAATATACAAATAAAAAATAAAATTTAAAATAAATGAAATAAACTCAAAATAAAATAAAATGAATTGAAATAATTAAATAAATAAATAAATAAATAATAATTAAATAATATAAATAATACAAATAATATAAATAATTAAATAATAAATATGATTAAATGGATAATATAATAAATAATATTTAATAAGTCATATAGAAATATTTCTTTTTATTTTATTTTATTTTATTATAAATTTTATTTTTAATTTCAAATAAAAGGTGGATTCAAATTTTTTTATCTATTTTAAATAATCAAATATATATTTATATATATTGTTATATATGAATATTTAGTAATAATAATTTTTTTTTTTTTAAAAAATAAAAAAAAAAAAAATTGCATAAAATGATTTAAATTTTATATTATATACTTTTTTTTTTTTTTTTATAATTGTCTTTTTATTTTTATTTTTATTTATATTATTATTTTTTTGTTATTTTTAAATCTACGTACATACCCATACACTGAAAAAAAAATAAATAAATAAATAATTCTATGGGTTATAGCAATTAAATTCTGTTATTTGCTATATAATATTTATGGTAAATTGATTTTTTTTTATTTTATTTTATATATATATATCTTTTTTATTTTTAAAACATTGAGATATAAAGGCATTTCTAATTATTTCAAGATTTTATTTTATTATATATATATATCTTTCTTATTTTTAAATCATTGAGATATAAAAGTATTTCTAATTATTTCAAGATTTTATTTTATTTTTATTATTTATTAATTACAATAACTTGATTATTTGTATTCAATAGTTAAATAAATATGTTTATTTTAAAAGATTTATAATTTTCTTTAAATTTTTTTTCCCATGTAATTATTAATATGAAATTAACAATTAATAATTAATATAATTTTGTTAATAGTTCCATTTCATAAAATATTATTAGTAATGATACTATTTCATAAAAATTTATATCTTATTACTAATAAATAATTTTTATGAGAGAAAAAAATTTTTTTTTTTTTTTTTTTTTTTTTTTGCCTATTCCTATTTTTAATATTTTTTTTTTAATTTGAATCAACGGATGATGTAATGCCTTACCAACGATACATTTTGTAATTATGTATAAGGAAAAGAGAAAAACATTTCCTGAGCTTTTTACCATAAAATTAATATAAATTTATATATATATATATATATATATATATTTTTTTTTTTTTAAGTTAAAATATTGATTATTAAACAATAGATTATATTATTAAAAAAGAAAATTTATTATTAAAAAACATATTTTTATTATTAAAGAATATATTTGTAATATTACTATGTAATATATATTTTAGTAATAATACTTTTTTTTTTATATAATAATATTATTAATAGTTTTTATGTAATATTTCAAAAAAAAAAAATTTTTTTTTTTGCCTATTCCTATTTTTAATATTTTTTTTAATTTGAATCGACCGATGATGTAATGCCTTACCAACGACACATTTTGTAATTATGTATAAAGAAAGAGAAAAATAGTTCCATAATATTAAATAATAAAAGTACGCCCACCTACATCTTTATATATATTTTAATGAATAAAATGTTGACTATTAAAGATTATTTTTAATTATTAAAGAATACAAAAAAAAAAAAAAAAAAAAAAAAAAAAAAATATAAAAATATAAAATATTAATTTGAAATAGATATATTTTAATATTATGCATTAGTTTTAATGTTTCATTAGAAAAAATTTCTAAATATACATTAGTTTTAATGTTTCATAAGAAAAGATTTCTAAAAATCAAATACAAAGTAGGATTTAATTTATTATGAATATTATTAGTATTTTGATTTCTATTATAATAATTGAGTCAATTTTTTTTCTCTATAGTTTCAATTTATTAATATAAAGTAAAAAAAAAAAAAAAAAAATTGTAACAATAATAATAATGGATATTAAATAAATAATATAAATAAATAAAAATACATAAGAATAAATAACAATAAATAAAAGTAAATAAATTATTAAATAATTAAAATAAATCAAAATATTTCAAAATAAATAAATAAATAAATAAATAAATAAATTAGTTAATATTATTTAAAAAAAAATAAAAAAATAAAATAAAATAAATTAATGTATATATTTATATATAATTTATAATTTGCTTTTAATAACATAATTATTAACATTATTTAGAAAACTAATCTTTTTTATTATTATTATTATTATTTATTTATTTATATCAGGAAAAAAACAAAGATTAGGATAAAATTTATTATTTATTCTTAGCATTTGTAGATTTAAAAAATATATATATATATATATTTCTTCTATTTATGAAAGAATATTGTTTATTTTCATTATAATTTATTTCTATTCATAAAATATTATTTTCCTAATATTTTTTTTAATATATATATATTTGTTCTTTTGTCACTTCAGCTGAATCATTCTTATTATATTTATTTTATTTTATAGTTATAATTTTATCTTTGTTTTTATTAATTTTTTTCTTTTTCCTTTTCTTTCTCTCTTTCCTACTTCTACTATTTACTATTTTCATCTAATTAGTATTTGTCATATTACTATTTAATTTATATTTTGGTGATACTACTTTTTTTTTTTTTTTTTTTTTTTTTTTTTTTTTTTTTTATAATATTATTAATAATAGTTTTTTATGTAATATTTCGAAAAAAATTTTTTTTTTGCCTATTCCTATCTTTAATATCTTTAATATTATTAATATTATTAATGTTTTTTTAATTTGAATCAACCGATGATGTAATACTTTACCAACGACACATTTTGTAATTGTGTATAAAGAAAGAGAAAAACATTTCCTGATCTTTTTACCATAAAATCAATATAATTTTATATATACCTAACCCTTTTTGATTTAAAATATTGATGATTAAAGAATATATTTTATTTTTATATTTTTATAATTGAAGAACAGAATTTATATTAAAGAATACACAAGAAAAAAAAAATTTTTTTTTTTCTTTTAATAAAATTATTTAAAAATAATTAAATTATATATATAATTTTTTAAAAGTATCCATTTTAATTCTATATTAAAATTATAATTAGTATTAAACTATTTATTATATATTATTTATATTAAACTGTATATTTATTTACATATGGAAATTAAGTTTTAATGATCATTAAATAACGTTGAAATTTTATTTTAAAGTAATATTTTGAAGTAAAAAAAAGTTTATCATTAATTAAATATATATATATAATTTTTAAAAATAACAAAATATTTATTTTATGAATTGATACGTAAATAAATTCAACAAAAGAATATAAAAAAATAAAAAAAAAAAAATATTTAATATTATTTAATAAAATAAAATGGGCTATCTAAATTTTTTATTAAATAGAATTAAATTTAAATACTTAGATATATAGATATATATAGATATATATATATATTTTTTTTTTTTTAAAAAAATTTTTTTTTTCAAAAAATTAAAATATTATCTAATTTAAAAATAAAATTTTAAATAAACAATAAAAATAGTCTTTTGTAATATCTAATTTAAAAATAAATTTTTAAATAAATAATAAAAATTGTCTTTATTAATTAGAACTAAAAGTAAAAATTTAAAAAAAAATAAAAATAGTCTTTATTAATTAGAACTAGTAAAAATTTAAAAAAAAAAATAATAATAATAATCAATTTTTTTAATTATCTTTTATTTTAAATTTGAATAATACTAATCAATATATAAATAAATTAATGAATTAATAAATGCTAAAATTTTTATCATATATTTCATTTTTACTCAAATATTTTATTTTATTTATGATTTTTATTTATATTTTTTTAGTTTATTTTTATTTTGGTTTATGTTTAATTTTACAATGATTATTTACAATTCTATAAGATAAATTTTTAATATTTAAATATATTAAAATAATTAAAGGTTGTATTTTTTAATTTAAATGAAAAAAAAAAAAAAAAAAAATTAACTCATTTAATCCAAATCAAATTCGGAATCTTCGATGGTTTGTTGATCGGATGAATCAGAAACTACTGTAGCTTCTTCATCTTCACTTTCATTTTCATTTTCATTTTCATCTTCATTTTCTACAGTTTCACTATCTTTATTTGTTTCTTCATTATTACTTTCTTCTGAATTTTTGATTTGTTCTTCATCATTAGATTTTTCATCATCATTAATAGAAGTATTGGAAGAAGAATTATCATTATTATTGTCATGTCTTGATTCAGTACTACTTTGTTCTGATTTATTTGATTTTGGAATATCAACTTTATTAATAGTATTAGTATTATTGTTATTATTTGGTGAAATTTCTTTATTTTGATTATCTGGTAAAGGTTTAGATGATAAGCAATCAGATGAAGAACAGTCTTTTCCCTTTTCACAATCTTTATTTTCTTTATTATTTTCTTTATTATTTTCTTTATTTTCTGAGCAAGGACATGGAGATTTATGAATTGAATCATCATTTCCTATATGACCTCCAATATGACCTCCAATATGGCCACTAATACCTATACCAGCACTAATACCAGCACCAGTCTTAATACCTTTACCAGTTTTAATACCTGCTCCAGCCTTAATACCTAAACCAGTTCTAATTCCTGTTCCAGCTTTAATACCTGCTCCTCCTTTAATACCTGTTCCAGCTTTAATACCTGCTCCTCCTTTAATACCTGCTCCTGCTTTAACACTTGTTCCAGTTTTAACACCTGCTCCAGCCTTAATACCTACTCCAGCATTAATACCTAAACCAGTTTTAATACCTGCTCCAGCCTTAATACCTACTCCAGCATTAATACCTAAACCAGTTTTAATATCTGCTCCAGCTTTAATGTTAGTTCCTGCTTTAATATCAGCTCCTGCTTTAATATTAGTTTCTGATTTTATACTACCTTTTCCTTTAATTAATTTATTAATTCGATTATCAATAGCTTTAATAATGTTAATTCCTCCATGTCCTACAATTTTACCATTAGCATTAGCACCAATCTTAGTTTTGCTTTTAGTTTCAATTTTGACTCCGCCATTAACACCTAAATGTCCATTTAAATGACCATCTAAAGATCCATTAAGTTTTGAAGAATTTCCATGACCATTACTATGGCCTAAAATATGACTCCCTCTCAAACCATCTAAACATGGAATTGGTGAAGCATTTGAGATACTTAATGATAAAGAAGCAATAATACATAAAATAAAAGTACAACGCATTTTGGATTTTATTATAATTTTTATATTTAGTAATAAAATATTAAATTAATTTTGATTATATTTTATTTAATTTTAAAATTATAAATTTATATAAAATTAAATTAAATAGTTTTAAAATTGTTTTATAAATTTTTTAAAAAAATATCTTATAAAATTATTTTAATTAAGTATTAAAAAGATAAACTATATAAATATACAAGGTAAGTTTATCTTTTTTAAAAACAATTTATAATGAAATTTAATCAATTATTACTTTATTCGAAATTGAATTGTTTTTATAAAATTAAAAATAAAATAAAAAAAAGAAAATATTGATTCTTTTATATTTTTTTTTTTTAAATAAAAAAAAAAAGTATTAATAATTTTAAATATTTATTATAAAATTATCCAAAATTAAATAATACCAAATATTAATTAAAATAACATATATAATTATTTTTTTATATATTATTATAAACTTTAAGTCAAAAATATATAAACAAAGCAATTTTCCAAATTATTTATTTATAATATTTCATTATAATATTTCATTAAAATAACAATAAAATTATTTAATTATCTTTTATTTTATTTACAAAATTTAAATTAAAAAATTACTAATATTTATATTTACTCATATCAGTTGAATGATTTAAAATTATATTTATTATATTTACCAAACTGATTTAAATTATTTAAATAAATATTTATAAATATTTATATTTTATAATTAAAATAATAATTTATAATTAAAATAATAATTTATAATTATATAATATTTTAATAAAATTATTTGAAAATAATTATTTTTTATATATAATTTTTTAAAAGTATCCATTTTAATTTAGCCTATATTAAAATTATAATTAATATTAAACTTTATTATAAATTATTTATATCAATATGTAAATATATATACAATTTAAAATAAAGTTTCAATAATCATAAACTTGACATACATATAAGGATAGTTAATAATAATTACCGTATACACATCGCCTATATGAATGATAGGATGATATATGTGATATCTTATTTATAATAGGCATCATCTATTAATCATTTTATTTTAAAGTAAAATTTCTAGTTAAAAAAAGATTATCATATAAATATATATATCATTTTAAAAATAATAAAAAATTTAATTTATGAATTAATATATAAATAAAATATACTAAAATATATATATAAAAAATATTTAAATATAATATTATTTTAAAAAAAAAAATATAGACTGCTCTTTTTTTTTTATTAAATAATATTAGATTTAAATACTTAGATAGATAGATATATATTTTTTTAAAATAAAAACTTTTTTTCAAATAATAAAAATATTATTAACATTTGTAATATCTAATTTAAAAATAAATTTTTAAATAAGCAATAATAATAGTCTTTATTAATTAAAACTAAAAGTAAAAATTTAAAAAAAAAAATAATAATAATAATCAGTTTTTTTAATTCATCTTTTATTTTAAATTTGAATAATTTCAAATACTAATCAATATATAAATAAATTAATGAATTAATAAATGCTAAAATTTTAATTATATATTTCATTTTTATTCAAATATTTTATTTTATTTATAATTTTTATTTATATTTTTTTTATTTTATTTTATTTTAGTTTATATTTAATTTTACAATAATTATTATTTACAATTCTATAAGATAAAATTTTAATATTTAAATATATTAAAATAATTAAAGCTTTGATTTTTTAATTAAAACAAAAAAAAATTAACTCATTTAATCCAAATCAAATTCGGAATCTTCGATGGTTTGTTGATCGGATGAATCAGAAACTACTGTAGCTTCTTCATCTTCACTTTCATTTTCATTTTCATTTTCATCTTCATTTTCTACAGTTTCACTATCTTCATTTGTTTCTTCATTATTATTTTCTTCTGAATTTTTGATTTGTTCTTCATCATTAGATTTTTCATCTTCATTAATAGAAGTATTGGAAGAAGAATCTTTATTTTTATTGTCATGACTAGATTTAGTACTATTTTGTTCTGATTTATTTGAATTTGGAATATCAACGTTATTAGTAGTATTAGTAGTATTGTTATTAATTGGTGAAATTTCTTTATTTTGATTATCTGGTAAAGGTTTAGATGATAAGCAATCGGATGAAGAACAGTCCTTTCCCTTTTCACAATCTTTATTTTCTTTATTATTTTCTTTATTATTTTCTTTATTATTTTCTTTATTATTTTCTTTATTATTTTCTTTATTATTTTCTTTATTATTTTCTTTATTTTTTGAGCAAGGACATGGAGATTTATGAATTGAATCATCATTTCCTGTATGACTTCCAATATGACCTCCAATATGACCTCCAATATGACCTCCAATATGGCCACTAATACCTATACCAGCACTAATACCAGCACCAGTCTTAATACCTTTACCAGTTTTAATACCTGCTCCAGCCTTAATACCTAAACCAGTTCTAATACTTGTTCCAGCTTTAATACCTGCTCCAGCCTTAATACCTTTACCAGTTCTAATACTTGTTCCAGCTTTAACACCTGCTCCAGCCTTAATACCTGTTCCTGATTTAATACCTGCTCCAGCCTTAATACCTTTACCAGTTTTAATACTTGTTCCAGTTTTAACACCTGCTCCAGCCTTAATACCTACTCCAGCTTTAATACCTAAACCTGTTTTTATACCTGAACCAGTTTTAATACCTACACCAATATCTGCTCCAGATTTAATATCCGTACCAGCTTTAATACCTGCTACAGCTTTAATATTAGCTCCTGCTTTAATATTAGTTCCTGATTTTATATTATCTTTTCCTTTAATTAATTTATCAATTCGATTATCAATAGCTTCAATAATATTAATTCCTCCATGTCCTACAATTTTACCATTAGCGTTAGCACCAATCTTAGTTTTGCTTTTAGTTTCAATTTTGACTCCGCCATTAACACCTAAATGTCCATTTAAATGACCATCTAAAGATCCATTAAGTTTTGAAGAATTTCCATGACCATTACTATGGCCTAAAATATGACTCCCTCTCAAACCATCTAAACATGGAATTGGTGAAGCATTTGAGATACTTAATGATAAAGAAGCAATAATACATAAAATAAAAGTACAATGCATTTTGGATTTTATTATAATTCTTTTATTTAGTAATAAAATATTAAATTAACTTTGATTATATTTTAAAAATATAAAACTATATAAAATTAAATTAAATAGTAATTAAAATTGTTTTATAAATTTTTTAAAAAAATATTTTATAAAGTTATTTTAAATAATTATTAAAAAGATAAACTATATAAATATACAAGGTAAGTTTATCTTTTTTAAAAACAATTTATAATGAAATTTAATCAATTATTACTTTATTCGAAATTGAATTGTTTTTATAAAATTAAAAATAAAATAAAAAAAAAAAAAAAAAGAAAATATTGATTCTTTTATATTTTTTTTTTAAATAAAAAAAAAGTATAAATAATTTTAAATATTTATTATAAAAATATCCAAAATTAAATATTAATTAAAATTACATATATATTATACAATATATTATACATATATTTATTTTTACATATTATTACCATCAACTTTTAGTTAAAAATATGTAAACGAAGTAGTTTTCCAAATTATTTATTTATAATATTTCATTAAAATGTTTATTATATTTACGAAATTTAAATTAAAAAATTAATAATTTTATTAATATTTATATTTATTCATATCAGTTGAATGATTTAAAATTATATTAATTATATTTACCAAACTGATATAAATTAATTAAATAAATATTTATATTTTATAATTAAAATAATAATTTATAATTATATAATATTTTAATAAAATTATTTGAAAATAATTATTTTTTATATATAATTTTTTAAAAGTATCCATTTTAATTTAGCCTATATTAAAATTATAATTAATATTAAACTTTATTATAAATTATTTATATCAATATGTAAATATATATACAATTTAAAATAAAGTTTCATTGGTCATAAACTTGACATACATATAAGGATAGTTAATAACGAATACCATATTCACATCGCCTATATGAATGATAGGATGATATATGTGATATCTTATTTATAATAGGCATCATCTATTAATCATTTTATTTTAAAGTAAAATTTCTAGTTAAAAAAAGATTATCATATAAATATATATATCATTTTAAAGATAATAAAATATTTAATTTATGAATTAATACATAAATAAAATATATACTAAAAAATATATAAAAGAAATATTTAAAAATAATATTATTTTAAAAAAAAAAATATAGACTGCTCTTTTTTTTTTTTTATTAAATAATATTAGATTTAAATACTTAGATAGATAGATATATATATTTTTTTAAAATAAAAACTTTTTTTCAAATAATAAAAATATTATTAACATTTGTAATATCTAATTTAAAAATAAATTTTTAAATAAATAATAATAATAGTCTTTAATAATTAAAACTAAAAGTAAAAATTTTAAAAAAATAATAATAATAATAATCAGTTTTTTTAATTCATCTTTTATTTTAAATTTGAATAATTTCAAATACTAATCAATATATAAATAAATTAATGAATTAATAAATGCTAAAATTTTAATTATATATTTCATTTTTATTCAAATATTTTATTTTATTTATAATTTTTATTTATATTTTTTTTATTTTATTTTATTTTAGTTTATATTTAATTTTACAATAATTATTATTTACAATTCTATAAGATAAAATTTTAATATTTAAATATATTAAAATAATTAAAGCTTTGATTTTTTAATTAAAACAAAAAAAAAAATTAACTCATTTAATCCAAATCAAATTCGGAATCTTCGATGGTTTGTTGATCTGATGAATCAGAAACTACTGTAGCTTCTTCATCTTCACTTTCATTTTCATTTTCATTTTTATCTACATTTTCTACAGTTTCACTATCTTCATTTGTTTCTTCATTATTACTTTCTTCTGAATTTTTGATTTGTTCTTCATCATTAGATTTTTCATCATCATTAATAGAAGTATTGGAAGAAGAATTATCATTATTATTGTCATGTCTTGATTCAGTACTACTTTGTTCTGATTTATTTGATTTTGGAATATCAACTTTATTAATAGTATTAGTATTATTGTTATTATTTGGTGAAATTTCTTTATTTTGATTATCTGGTAAAGGTTTAGATGATAAGCAATCAAATGAAGAACAGTCATTTCCCTTTTCACAATCTTTATTTTCTTTATTATTTTCTTTATTATTTTCTTTATTATTTGAGCAAGGACATGGAGATTTATGAATTGAATCATCATTTCCTATATGACTTATATGACCTCCAATATGACCTCCAATATGGCCACTAATACCTATACCAGCACTAATACCAGCACCAGTCTTAATACCTTTACCAGTTTTAATACCAGCTCCAGCTTTAATACCTAAACCAGTTCTAATACTTGTTCCAGCTTTAACACCTGCTCCAACCTTAATACCTGTTCCTGATTTAATACCTGCTCCAGCCTTAATATCTTTACCAGTTTTAATACTTGTTCCAGTTTTAACACCTGCTCCAATACCTGCTCCAATACCTGCTCCAGCCTTAATACCTTTACCAGTTTTAATACTTGTTCCAGTTTTAACACCTGCTCCAGCCTTAATACCTACTTCAGCTTTAATACCTAAACCTGTTTTTATACCTGAACCAGCTTTAATACCTACACCAATATCTGCTCCAGATTTAATATCCGTACTAGCTTTAATATTAGTTCCTGATTTTACACTACCTTTTCCTTTAATTAATTTATCAATTCGATTATCAATAGCTTTAATAATGTTAATTCCTCCATGTCCTACAATTTTACCATTAGCATTAGCTCCAATCTTAGTTTTGCTTTTAGTTTCAATACTGGCACCCCCATTAACTCCTGAATGACCATTTATATGACCATCTAAAGATCCATTTAGTTTTGAAGAATTTCTATAACCATTACTATGGCCTCCAATAAGACCCCCTTTCAAACCATCTATACATGGAATTGGTGAAGCATTTGAGATACTTAATGATAAAGAAGCAATAATATATAAAATAAAAGTACAACGCATTTTGGATTTTATTATAATTCTTTTATTGGGTAATAAAATATTAAATTTAAATTTGATTATATTTTATTTAATTTTGAATATATAAAATTATATAAAATTAAATTAAATAGTTTTAAAATTGTTTTATAAATTTTTTAAAAAAAAATCTTATAAAATTATTTTAATTAAGTATTAAAAAGATAAACTATATAAATATACAAGGTAAGTTTATCTTTTTTAAAAACAATTTATAATGAAATTTAATCAATTATTACTTTATTCGAAATTGAATTGTTTTTATAAATTTAAAAATAAAATAAAAAAAAGAATATATTGATTCTTTTATATTTTTTTTTTAAATAAAAAAAAAGTGTAAATAATTTTAAATATTTATTATAAAAATATCCAAAATTAAATAATAGTAAATATTAATTAAAATTACATATATATTATACATATAATTATTTTTATATATATTACCATCAACTTTTAGTTAAAAATATGTAAACAAAGTAATTTTCCAAATTATTTATTTATAATTTTACATTAAAATAGCAATAAAATTATTTAATCATATTTTATTTTATTTACAAAATTTAAATTAAAAAATAACTATTTTTATTAATATTTATATTTATTAATATATATAATATTTTAAAAGTATCCATTTTAATTTAGGCTATATTAAAATTATAATTAATATTAAACTTTATTATAAATTATTTATTTCAATATGTAATACAATTTAAAGTTTCAATAATCATTAACTTGACATACATATAAGGATAGTTAATAACGAATACCATATTCACATCGCTTATATGAATTATAGAATAATATATGTGATATCTTATGTCTATAATAGACATCATCTATTAATCATTTTATTTTAAAGTAAAATTTCTAGTTAAAAAAAGATTATCATATAAATATATATATATCATTTTAAAAATAATAAAAAATTTAATTTATGAATTAATATATAAATAAAATATACTAAAATATATATATAAAAAATATTTAAATATAATATTATTTTAAAAAAAAAATATAGACTGCTCTTTTTTTTTTATTAAATAATATTAGATTTAAATACTTAGATAGATAGATATATATTTTTTTTAAAATAAAAACTTTTTTTCAAATAATAAAAATATTATTAACATTTGTAATATCTAATTTAAAAATAAATTTTTAAATAAGCAATAATAATAGTCTTTATTAATTAAAACTAAAAGTAAAAATTTAAAAAAAAAAAATAATAATAATAATCAGTTTTTTTAATTCATCTTTTATTTTAAATTTGAATAATTTCAAATACTAATCAATATATAAATAAATTAATGAATTAATAAATGCTAAAATTTTAATTATATATTTCATTTTTATTCAAATATTTTATTTTATTTATAATTTTTATTTATATTTTTTTTACTTTATTTTATTTTAGTTTATATTTAATTTTACAATAATTATTATTTACAATTCTATAAGATAAAATTTTAATATTTAAATATATTAAAATAATTAAAGCTTTGATTTTTTAATTAAAACAAAAAAAAAATTAACTCATTTAATCCAAATCAAATTCGGAATCTTCGATGGTTTGTTGATCTGATGAATCAGAAACTACTGTAGCTTCTTCATCTTCACTTTCATTTTCATTTTCATTTTTATCTACATTTTCTACAGTTTCACTATCTTTATTTGTTTCTTCATTATTACTTTCTTCTGAATTTTTGATTTGTTCTTCATCATTAGATTTTTCATCTTCATTAATAGAAGTATTGGAAGAAGAATCTTTATTTTTATTGTCATGACTAGATTTAGTACTATTTTGTTCTGATTTATTTGAATTTGGAGTATCAACGTTATTAGTAGTATTAGTAGTATTGTTATTATTTGGTGAAATTTCTTTATTTTGATTATCTGGTAAAGGTTTAGATGATAAGCAATCGGATGAAGAACAGTCCTTTCCCTTTTCACAATCTTTATTTTCTTTATTATTTTCTTTATTTTTTGAGCAAGGACATGGAGATTTATGAATTGAATCATCATTTCCTGTATGACCACCAACATGACCTCTAATATGGCCACTAATACCTATACCAGCACTAATACCAGCACCAGTCTTAATACCTTTACCAGTTTTAATACCTGCTCCAGCTTTAATACCTGCTCCAATACCTGCTCCAGCCTTAATACCTTTACCAGTTCTAATACTTGTTCCAGCTTTAACACCTGCTCCAGCCTTAATACCTGTTCCTGATTTAATACCTAAACCTGTTTTTATACCTGAACCAGCTTTAATACCTACATCAATATCTGCTCCAGATTTAATATCCGTACCAGCTTTAATACCTGCTACAGCTTTAATATTAGCTCCTGCTTTAATATTAGTTTCTGATTTTATACTACTTTTTCCTTTAATTAATTTATTAATTCGATTATCAATAGCTTCAATAATATTAATTCCTCCATGTCCTACAATTTTACCATTAGCATTAGCACCAATCTTAGTTTTGCTTTTAGTTTCAATTTTGACTCCGCCATTAACACCTAAATGTCCATTTAAATGACCATCTAAAGATCCATTTAATTTTGAAGAATTTCTATAACCATTACTATGGCCTCCAATAAGACCCCCTCTCAAACCATCTAAACATGGAATTGGTGAAGCATTTGAGATACTTAATGATAAAGAAGCAATAATACATAAAATAAAAGTACAACGCATTTTGGATTTTATTATAATTCTTTTATTTGGTATTAAAATATTAAATTTAGTTTGATTATATTTTAAATTTTTTAAAAAAATATTTTATAAAGTTATTTTAAATAATTATTAAAAAGATAAACTATATTAAATATACAAGGTAAGTTTATCTTTTTAAAAAAAATTTACAATGAAATTTAATCAACTATTACTTTATTCGAAATTGAATTGTTTTTATAAAATTAAAAATAAAATAAAAAAAAGAAAATATTGATTCTTTTATATTTTTTTTTAAATAAAAAAAAAGTATAAATAATTTTAAATATTTATTATAAAAATATCCAAAATTAAATAATACCAAATATTAATTAAAATAACATATATAAATATTTTTTTATATATTATTATAAACTTTAAGTCAAAAATATGTAAACAAAGTAATTTTCCAAATTATTTATTTATAATTTTACATTAAAATAACAATAAAATTATTTAATTATCTTTTATTTTATTTACAAAATTTAAATTAAAAAATTACTAATATTTATATTTACTCATATCAGTTGAATAATTAAAAATTATATTAATTATATTTACCAAACTGATATAAATAATTTAAATAAATATTTATAAATATTTATATTATATAATTAAAATAATAATTTATAATTATAATAATAATTTATAATTATATAATATTTTAATATAATTATTTGAAAATAATTATTTTTTATTAATAATTTTTTAAAAGTATCCATTTTAATTTAGGCTATATTAAAATTATAATTAATATTAAACTTTATTATAAATTATTTATATCAATATGTAAATGTATATACAATTTAAAATAAAGTTTCAATAATCATAAACTTGACATACATATAAGGATAGTTAATAATAATTACCATATTCACATCGCCTATATGAATGATAGGATGATATATGTGATATCTTATTTATAATAGGCATAATCTATTAAGCATTTTATTTTAAAGCAAAATTTAAAAGTAAAAAAAGATTATAATATAAATATATATATCATTTTAAAAATAATAAAAAATTTAATTTATGAATTAATATATAAATAAGATATACTATATAAAAAATATTTAAATTTAATATTATTTTGAAAAAAAATATAGACTGCACTTTTTTTTTTTTTATTAAATTATATTAGATTTAAATACTTAGATAGATAGATATATATTTTTTTTAAAATAAAAACTTTTTTTCAAATAATTAAAATATTATTATCATTTGTAATATCTAATTTAAAAATAAATTTTTAAATAAATAATAATAATCGTCTTTAATAATTAAAATTTAAAGTAAAAATTTAAAAAAAAAATAATAATAATAATCAGTTTTTTAATTCATCTTTTATTTTAAATTTGAATAATTTCAAATACTAATCAATATATAAATAAATTTATGAATTAATAAATGCTAAAATTTTAATTATATATTTCATTTTTATTCAAATATTTTATTTTATTTATAATTTTTATTTATATTTTTTTTATTTTATTTTATTTTAGTTTATATTTAATTTTACAATAATTATTATTTACAATTCTATAAGATAAAATTTTAATATTTAAATATATTAAAATAATTAAAGCTTTGATTTTTTAATTATAACAAAAAAAATTAACACATTTAATCCAAATCAAATTCGGAATCTTCGATGGTTTGTTGATCTGATGAATCAGAAACTACTGTAGCTTCTTCATCTTCACTTTCATTTTCATTTTCATTTTTATCTACATTTTCTACAGTTTCACTATCTTCATTTATTTCTTCATTATTACTTTCTTCTGAATTTTTGATTTGTTCTTCATCATTAGATTTTTCATCATCATTAATAGAAGTATTGGAAGAAGAATTATCATTATTATTGTCATGTCTTGATTCAGTACTATTTTGTTCTGGTTTATTTGATTTTGGAATATTACCATTATTAGTAGTATTGTTATTATTTGATAAATTTTTTTTATTTTTATTATCTGGTAAAGTTTGAGATGATAAGCAATCAGATGAAGAACAGTCTTTTCCCTTTTCACAATCTTTATTTTCTTTATTATTTTCTTTATTATTTGAGCAAGGACATGGAGATTTATGAATTGAATCATCATTTCCTGTATGACCACCAATATGACCACCAATATGACCTATAATATGGCCACTAATACCAGAACCAGTCTTAATACCTTTACCAGTTTTAATACCTGCTCCAGCCTTAATACCTAAACCAGTTCTAATACTTGTTCCAGTTTTAACACCTGCTCCAATACCTGCTCCAGCCTTAATACCTACTCCAGCTTTAATACCTAAACCTGTTTTTATACCTGAATCAGCTTTAATACCTACACCAATATCTGCTCCAGATTTAATATCCGTACCAGCTTTAATACCTGCTCCAGCTTTAATATCAGCTCCTACTTTAATATTAGCTCCTGCTTTAATATTAGTTTCTGATTTTATACTACCTTTTCCTTTAATTAATTTATCAATTCGATTATCAATAGCTTTAATAATGTTAATTCCTCCATGTCCTACAATTTTACCATTAGCATTAGCTCCAATCTTAGTTTTGCTTTTAGTTTCAATTTTGACTCCGCCATTAACACCTAAATGTCCATTTAAATGACCATCTAAAGATCCATTTAGTTTTGAAGAATTTCTATAACCATTATTATGACCTCCAATAAGACCCCCTTTCAAACCATCTAAACATGGAATTGGTGAAGCATTTGAGATACTTAAAGATAAAGAAGCAATAATACATAAAATAAAAGTACAACGCATTTTGGATTTTATTATAATTCTTTTATTTGGTATTAAAATATTAAATTTATTTTGATTATATTTTAAAAATATAAAACTATATAAAATTAAATTAAATAGTTTTAAAATTGTTTTATAAATTTTTTAAAAAAATATTTTATAAAGTTATTTTAAATAATTATTAAAAAGATAAACTATATAAATATATAAGGTAAGTTTATCTTTTTTAAAAACAATTTATAATGAAATTTAATCAATTATTACTTTATTCGAAATTGAATTGTTTTTATAAAATTAAAAATAAAATAAAAAAAAAAAAGAAAATATTGATTTTTTTATATATTTTTTTTTTAAATAAAAAAAAAAGTATAAATAATTTTAAATATTTATTATAAAAATATCCAAAATTAAATATTAATTAAAATTACATATATATTATACATATATTTATTTTTACATATTATTACCATCAACTTTTAGTTAAAAATATGTAAACGAAGTAGTTTTCCAAATTATTTATTTATAATATTTCATTAAAATGTTTATTATATTTACGAAATTTAAATTAAAAAATTAATAATTTTATTAATATTTATATTTATTCATATCAGTTGAATGATTTAAAATTATATTAATTATATTTACCAAACTGATATAAATTAATTAAATAAATATTTATATTTTATAATTAAAATAATAATTTATAATTATATAATATTTTAATAAAATTATTTGAAAATAATTATTTTTTATATATAATTTTTTAAAAGTATCCATTTTAATTTAGGCTATATTAAAATTATAATTAATATTAAACTTTATTATAAATTATATATACAATATGTAAATATATATACAATTTAAAATAAATTTTCAGTGATCATAAACTTGACATACATATAAGGATAGTTAATAACGAATACCATATTCACATCGCCTATACGAATGATAGGATGATATATATGTGATATCTTATATCTATAATAGACATCATCTATTAATCATTTTATTTTAAAGTAAAATTTCTAGTTAAAAAAAGATTATCATATAAATATATATCATTTTAAAAATAATAAAATATTTAATTTATGAAATAATACATTAATAAAATATATACTAAAAAATATATAAAAGAAATATTTAAAAATAATATTATTTTAAAAAAAAATATATGGACTGCCATTTTTATTTTATTAAATAATATTAAAATTAAATATTTAGATACTTAAAAATTTTTTATTATATGATAATCTTTTTATACTTAGAAATTTTACTTTAAAATAAAATGATTAATAGATGATGCCTATTATAGATATTTTACTTTAAAATAAAATGATTAATAGATGATATCTATTATAGATATAAGATATCACATATATAATCCTCATTAGTAGAGGCGATGCGGATTCCTTTTTAATTGTAATATATATTTACATATTGAAAAAATAAAAAGTTTAGTTATTAATTAAAATTTTAATATAGGCTAAATTTAAATGAATATTTTAAAAATTTTATATACGAAAATTTAATTTTTTTAAAATAATTTTATTAAAATATTATATTAATTTTATTACATTATTTTAATTATAAAATATAAATATTTATTTAAATAATTTATATCATTTTTGAAAATATAATTAATATAGTTTTTAAATCATTCTACTGATATGAATAAATATAAATATTAATATAATCATTAATTTTTTAATTTAAATTTTGGAAATCAAATAAAACTTGATTAAATAATTTTATAGTAATGTTATAAATAAATAATATGGAAAATTACTTTATATATTTTTGAATAAATGTTGATAATAATATATATGAAAATAATTATATTTATGTTATTTTAATTATTATTTATTTAATTTTGAATGTTTTTATAATAAATATTTAAAATTATTAATATTTTTTTTATTTAAAAAAAATATAAAAGATTTAATATTTTCTTTTCTTTTTCTTTTATTTTTAATTTTATAAAAACAATTCAATTTCGAATAAAGTAATAATTGATTAAATTTCATTATAAATTGATTTTAAAAAGATAAACTTACCTCGTATATTTATATAGTTTATCTTTTTAATACTTAATTAAAGTAACTTTATAAGATATATTTTTAAAAAATTTATAAAACAATTTTAAAACTATTTAATTTAATTTTATATAAATTTATAATTTTAAAATTAAATAAAATATAATCAAAGTTAATTTAATATTTTATTACCCAATAAAAGAATTATAATAAATTCCAAAATGCGTTGTACTTTTATTTTATGTATTATTGCTTCTTTATCATTAAGTATCTCAAATGCTTCACCAATTCCATGTTTAGATGGTTTGAGAGGGAGTCATATTTTAGGCCATAGTAATGGTCATGGAAATTCTT
Source organism: Neocallimastix lanati (nom. inval.) (assembly GCA_016946835.1). NCBI lineage: Eukaryota > Fungi > Neocallimastigomycota > Neocallimastigomycetes > Neocallimastigales > Neocallimastigaceae > Neocallimastix > Neocallimastix lanati (nom. inval.). The sequence continues at coordinate 1,883,686 of JACVTC010000009.1, read as the reverse complement.
CAAAACTAAATGGATCTTTAGATGGTCATTTAAATGGACATTTAGGTGTTAATGGCGGAGTCAAAATTGAAACTAAAAGCAAAACTAAGATTGGTGCTAATGCTAATGGTAAAATGGTAGGACATGGAGGAATTAATATTATTGAAGCTATTGATAATCGAATTAATAAATTAATTAAAGGAAAAGGTAGTATAAAATCAGAAACTAATATTAAAGCAGGAACTAATATTAAAGTAGGAGCTGATATTAAAGCTGGAGCAGGTATTAAAGCTGGAGCAGATATTAAAGCTGGAGCAAGTATTAAGGCTGGAGCAGGTATTAAAACTGGTTTAGGTATTAATGCTGGAGCAGGTGTTAAAACTGGAACAAGTGTTAAAGCAGGAGCAGGTATTAAATCAGGAACAGGTATTAAGGCTGGAGCAGGTGTTAAAGCTGGAACAAGTATTAGAACTGGTTTAGGTATTAAGGCTGGAGCAGGTATTGGAGCAGGTATTAAAGCTGGAGCAGGTATTAAAACTGGTAAAGGTATTAAGACTGGTGCTGGTATTAGTGCTGGTATAGGTATTAGTGGCCATATTGGAGGTCATATTGGAGGTCATATAAGTCATATAGGAAATGATGATTCAATTCATAAATCTCCATGTCCTTGCTCAAATAATAAAGAAAATAATAAAGAAAATAATAAAGAAAATAAAGATTGTGAAAAGGGAAAAGACTGTTCTTCATCTGATTGCTTATCATCTAAACCTTTACCAGATAATCAAAATAAAGAAATTTCACCAAATAATAACAATAATACTAATACTATTAATAAAGTTGATATTCCAAAATCAAATAAATCAGAACAAAATAGTACTGAATCAAAACATGACAATAATAATGATGATTCTTCTTCCAATACTTCTATTAATGATGATGAAAAATCTAATGATGAAGAACAAATCAAAATTAAAGACGATATTAATAATGAAGAAACAAATGAAGATAGTGAAACTGTAGAAAATGTAGATAAAAATGAAAATGAAAATGAAAGTGAAGATGAAGAAGCTACAGTAGTTTCTGATTCATCAGATCAACAAACCATCGAAGATTCCGAATTTGATTTGGATTAAATGAGTTAATTTTTTTTTTGTTTTAATTAAAAAATCAAAGCTTTAATTATTTTAATATATTTAAATATTAAAATTTTTTCTTATAGAATTGTAAATAATAATTATTGTAAAATTAAATATAAACTAAAATAAAATAAAATAAAAAAAATATAAATAAAAATTATAAATAAAATAAAATATTTGAATAAAAATGAAATATATAATTAAAATTTTAGCATTTATTAATTCATTAATTTATTTATATATTGATTAGTATTTGAAATTATTCAAATTTAAAATAAAAGATGAATTAAAAAAACTGATTATTATTATTATTTTTTTTTTTTAAATTTTTACTTTTAGTTTTAATTAATAAAGACTATTATTATTGCTTATTTAAAAATTTATTTTTAAATTAGATATTACAAATGTTAATAATATTTTTATTATTTGAAAAAAAGTTTTTATTTTAAAATAAATATATATCTATCTATCTAAGTATTTAAATCTAATATTATTTAATAAAAAAAAAAAAGAGCAGTCTATATTTTTTTTTTTAAAATAATATTATTTTTAAATATTTCTTTTATATATTTTTTAGTATATATTTTATTTATGTATTAATTCATAAATTAAATATTTTATTATCTTTAAAATGATATATATATTTATATGATAATCTTTTTTTAACTAGAAATTTTACTTTAAAATAAAATGATTAATAGATGATGCCTATTATAAATAAGATATCACATATATCATCCTATCATTCATATAGTCGATGTGAATATGGTATTCGTTATTTATCCTTATATGTATGTCAAGTTTATGACCAATGAAACTTTATTTTAAATTGTATATATATTTACATATTGATATAAATAATTTATAATAAAGTTTAATATTAATTATAATTTTAATATAGGCTAAATTAAAATGGATACTTTTAAAAAATTATATATAAAAAATAATTATTTTCAAATAATTTTATTTAAATATTATATAATTATAAATTATTATTTTAATTATAAATTATTATTTTAATTATAAAATATAAATATTTATTAATATTTATTTAAATAATTTAAATCAGTTTGGTAAATATAATAAATATAATTTTAAATCATTCAACTGATATGAATAAATATAAATATTAATAAAACTATTAATTTTTTAATTTAAATTTCATAAATAAAATAAAAGACATTTTAATGAAATATTATAAATAAATAATTTGGAAAATTGCTTTGTTTACATATTTTTGACTTAAAGTTGATAATAATATATAAAAAATAATTATATTTGTTATTTTAATTAATATTTGGTATTATTTAATTTTGAATATCTTTATAATAAATATTTAAAATTATTAATTCTTTTTTTTTTTTTATTTTAAAAAAAATATAAAAGAATCAATATTTTCTTTTTTTTTATTATATTTTTAATTTTATAAAAACAATTCAATTTCGAATAAAGTAATAGTTGATTAAATTTCATTGTAAATTTTTTTTAAAAAGATAAACTTACCTAGTATATTTATATAGTTTATCTTTTTAATACTTAATTAAAATAATTTTATAAGATTTTTTTTTAAAAAATTTATAAAACAATTTTAAAACTATTTAATTTAATTTTATATAATTTTATATTTTCAAAATTAAATAAAATATAATCAAATTTAAATTTAATATTTTATTACCCAATAAAAGAATTATAATAAAATCCAAAATGCGTTGTACTTTTATTTTATGTATTATTGCTTCTTTATCAATAAGTATCTCAAATGCTTCACCAATTCCATGTTTAGATGGTTTGAGAAGGGGTCTTATTGGAGGCCATAGTAATGAATATGGAAATTCTTCAAAAATTAATGGATCTTTAGATAGTCATTTAAATGGACATTTAGGTGTTAATGGTGGTGCCAATATTGAACCTAAAAGCAAAACTAAGATTGGAGCTAATACTAATGGTAAAATGGTAGGACATGGAGGAATTAATATTATTGAAACTATTGATAATCGAATTAATAAATTAATTAAAGGAAAAGGTATTATTAAAGCAGGAGCTAATATTAAAGATGGTGCAGGTATTAAAGCAGGAGCAGGTATTAAAGCTGGTTCAAATATTAAAATTGGTGCAGGTATTAAAGCTGGAGTAGGTATTAAGGCTGGAGCAGGTATTAAAGCTGGAGCAGGCATTAAAACAAATATTAAAACTGGTAAAGGTATTAAAGCTGGAGTAGGTATTAAGGCTGGAGCAGGTGTTAAAACTGGAACAAGTATTAAAACTGGAAAAGGTATTAAGACTGGTGCTGGTATTAGTGCTGGTATAGGTATTAGTGGCCATATTGGAGGTCATATTGGAGGTCATATTGGAGGTCATATTGGAGGTCATATTGGAGGTCATATTGATGGTCATATAGGAAATGATGATTCAATTCATAAATCTCCATGCCCTTGCTCAGAAAATAAAAAAAATAATAAAGAAAATAATAAAGAAAATAAAGATTGTGAAAAGGGAAAGGACTGTTCTTCATCCGATTGCTTATCATCTAAACCTTTACCAGATAATCAAAATAGAGAAAATTTATCAAATAATAACAATAATACTAATAATGGTGATATTCCAAAATCAAATAAACCAGAACAAAATAGTATTGAATCTAGTCATGACAGTAAAAATAAAGATTCTTCTTCTTCCAATACCTCTATTAATGATGATGAAAAATCTAATGATGAAGAACAAATCAAAAATTCAGAAGAAAATAATAATGAAGAAACAAATGAAGATAGTGAAACTGTAGAAAATGAAGATGAAAATGAAAATGAAAATGAAAATGAAAATGAAGATGAAGAAGCTACAATAGTTTCTGATTCATCAGATCAACAAACCATCGAAGATTCCGAATTTGATTTGGATTAAATGAATTTATTTTTTTTTTTTTTAGTTTTAATTAAAAAAATACAAGCTTTAATTGTTTTAATATATTTAAATATTGAAATTTTATCTTATAGAAATGTAAATAATCATTAATGTAAAAATTAAAAATCAATAAATTAAAATAAAAAATAAACATAATAATCATAAATAAAATAAAAAATTTCAATAAAAATCATAAAAAAAGTAAATAAAAAATTTGCATAAAATTGAAATATAAAATTAAAATTTTTACATTCTTCATTAATTTCATTATATATATATAAATAATATTTAATTATTTTTTTTTTAATTTACATTTAAAATTTGAATAATATTAAATTATTTTTATAATTTTTACTTATAATATAAATAATTAGATATTATTATTATTGTTTATTTAAAAATTTATATAAAATTAGATATAATAAATCATAATAATATTATTATTTTTTGAAAAAAAACAGTTTAATGAAAAAAAAAAAAAAAAATATATATATATATATATATATATATATATCTTAATATATAAATATTTAAATTTATTTTTTTATTAAATATTTTTTTTTTATTTTTTTTTTTTTTTAATATTCTTAAATTGAATTTTATTTATGTATTAATTCATAAAATAAATATTTTATTATCTTTAAAATATATATTTAATTATATGATATTCTTTTTTTTTACCTCGAAGTTTTACTTTAAAATAAAATGATTAAAAAATGATGTCTATTATAGATATAATATATAATATATAATATATCATCCTATCTTTTGTGGATAATTATTTACTACGGTAATTATTATTATATTACTATCCTTATATATATGTCAAGTTTATGATCATTGAAATTTTATTATTAATTATATGTATATTTACATAATGAAGTAAATAATTTATAATAAAGTTTAGTATTAATTATAATTTTAATATAGGCTAAATTAAAATAATTATTTTCAAATGATTTTATTAAAATATTATAATTATAAATTATTATTTTAATTATAAAATATAAATATTTATTTAAATAATTTATATCAGTTTGGTAAATATAATTAATATAATTTTAAATCATTCAACTGATATGAATAAATATAAATATTAATAAAATTATTAATTTTTTAATTTAAATTTTGTAAATAAAATAAAAGATAATTAAATAATTTTATTGTAATTTTAATGTAAAATTATAAATAAATAATTTGGAAAATTACTTTGTTTACATATTTTTGATTTAAAGTTGATAATAATATATATAAAAATAATTGTATATGTTATTTTAATTAATATTTGCTATTATTTAATTTTGGATATTTTTATAATAAATATTTAAAATTATTTATATGTTTTTTTGTTTAAAAAAAATATAAAAGAATCAATATTTTTTTTTTTTTTATTTTATTTTAATTTTATAAAAACAATTCAATTTCGAATAAAGTAATAATTGATTAAATTTCATTATAAATTGTTTTTAAAAGGATAAACTTACCTTTTATATTTATATAGTTTATCTTTTTAATACTTAATTAAAATAACTTTATAAAATATTATTTTGAAAAACATATAAAACAATTTTAAAACTATTTAATTTAATTTTATGTAGTTTTATATTTTTAAAGTTAAATAAGATATAATCAAACTTAATTTAATATTTTATTACCAAATAAAAGAATTATAATAAAACCCAAAATGCGCTGTACTTTTATTTTATGTATCATTGCTTCTTTATCTTTTAGTATTTCAAATGCTTCACCAATTCCATGCTTAGATAGTTTGAGAGGGGGTCTTATTTTAGGCCATAGTAATGGTTATGGAAATTCAAAACTTAATGGATCTTTGGATGGTCATTTAAGTGGACATTTCGGAGTTAATGGTGGTGCCAAATTTGAAACAAAAAATAAAACTAAGATTGGAGCTAATGCTAATGGTAAAATTGTAGGACATGGAAGAATTAAAATTATTGAAGCTATTGATCATCAAATTGATAAATTAATTAAAGAAAAAGGTATTATTAAAGCAGGAGCAGGTATTAAGTCAGAAGCAGGTATTAAAGCAGGAGCTAATATTAAAGAGGAAGCTAATATTAAAGCTGGAGCAGATATTAAAGCTGGAGCAGGTATTAAAGCTGGTTCAAATATTAAAACTGGTAAAGGTATTAAAGCTGGAGTAGGTATAAAGGCTGAAGCAGGTGTTAAAACTGGAATAAATATTAAAACTGGAAAAGGTATTGGAGCTGGTATTAAAGCTGGAGCAGGCGTTAGAACAGGTATTGAAACTGGTAAAGGTATTAAGGCCGGAGCAGGCGTTGGTGTAGGTGTTAAAGCTGGAACTAGTGTTAAAACTGGTAAAGATATTAAGACTGGTGCTGGTATTAATGCTGGTATAGGTATTGGAGGTCATATTGGAGGTCATATTGGAGGTCATTTTGGGGGTCATATAGGAAATAATGATTCAATTCATAAATCTCCATGTCCTTGTTCAGAAAATAAAGAAAATAATAAAGAAAATAATAAAGAAAATAAAGATTGTGAAAAGGGAAAGGATTGTTCTTCATCCGATTGCTTATCATCCCAAACTTTACCAGATAATAAAAATAAAGAAGATTCATCAAATAATAACAATACTACTAATAATGGTAATATTCCAAAATCAAATAAACCAGAACAAAATAGTACTGAATCTAGTCATGACAATAATAATGATAATTCTTCTTCCAATACTTCTATTAATGAAGATGAAAAATCTAATGATGAAGAACAAATCAAAAATAAAGACGAAATTAATAATGAAGAAATAAATGAAGATAGTGAAACTGTAGAAAATGAAGATGAAAATGAAGATGAAAATGAAAATGAAAATAGTGAAAACGAAGAAGCTACAGTTGTTTCTGATTTATCAGATCAACAAACCATCGAAGATTCCGAATTTGATTTGGATTAAATGAGTTTATTTATTTTTTTTTTGTTATAATTAAATAATACAAGCTTTAATTATTTTAATATATTTAAATATTAAAAATATATAATTTAGAAATGTAAATAATCATTAATGTAAAAATTAAAAATTATTAAATTAAAATAAAAAATATACATAATAATCATAATAAAATAAAAAATTTAAATAGAAATCATAAAAAAAGTAAATAAAAAATTTGCATAAAATTGAAATATAAAATTAAAATTTTTACATTCTTCAATAATTTCATTATATATATGTAAATAATATTTAATATTATTCAAATTTTAAATGTAAATTAAAAAAAAATAAAAATTTTTACATTCTTCATTAATTTCATTAAATATATGTAAATAATATTTAATATTTTTCATATTTTAAATGTAAATTAAAAAAAATAAAAATTTTTACATTCTTCATTAATTTCATTAAATATATGTAAATAATATTTAATATTTTTCATATTTTAAATGTAAATTAAAAAAAATAAAAATTTTTACATTCTTCATTAATTTCATTAAATATATGTAAATAATATTTAATATTTTTCAAATTTTAAATGTAAATTAAAAAAAAATAATTAAATTTTTTTCATAATTTTTACTTATAAATAATTAGATATTATTATTATTGTTTATTTAAAAATTTATATAAAATTAGATATAATAAATGATAATAATATTATTATTTTTTGAAAAAAAACAGTTTAATGAAAAAAAAAATATTTATATATATATATATCTCTAAATATTTAAATATTTAAATTTAATTTTTTATTAAATATTTTTTTTTTTTTTTTTTTTTTTTTTTAATATTCTTTAATTGAATTTTATTTATGCATTAATTCATGAAATAAATATTTTACATCTTCAAAATGATATATATATTTATATGATAATCTTTTTTTACCTAGAAATTTTACTTTAAAATAAAATGATTAATAGATGATGCCTATTATAGATATAATATATCACATATATCATCCTCTCATTCGTATAGGCGATGTGGATACCTTTTTAATTGTAATATATATTTACATATTGAAAAAATAAAAAGTTTAATATTAATTATAATTTTAATATAGGCAAAAAATAAATGAATATTTTAAAAATTTTATATATAAAATTTAATTATTTTCAAATAATTTTATTAAAATATTATATTAATTTTATTACATTACTTTAATTATAAAATATAAATATTTATTTAAATAATTTATATCATTTTTGGAAATATAATATAGTTTTTAATCATTCTACTGATAATGAATAAATATAAATATTAATAAAATTATTATTTTTTTTAATTTAAATTAGGTAAATCAAATAAAAGATGATAAAAAAAATTTTATTGTTTTAATGTAATTTTATAAATAAATAATATGGAGAATTACTAAATGTTGATAATAATATATATAAAAATAATTATATATATATTATTTTAATTAATATTTTGTTATTTAATTTTTAATGTTTTTATAATAATTATTTAAAATTATTAATATTTTTTTTTATTTAAAAAAAATATAAAAGAATCAATATTTTCTTTTTTTATATTTTATTTTTAATTTTAAAAAAACAATTCAATTTCGAATTAAATAATAATTGATTAAATTTCATTATAAATTATTCTTTAAAAAGATAAACTTACCTTGTATATTTATATAGTTTATCTTTTTAATACTTAATTAAAATAACTTTATAAAATATTATTTTGAAAAACATATAAAACAATTTTAAAACTATTTAATTTAATTTTATGTAGTTTTATATTTTTAAAGTTAAATAAAATATAATCAAATTTAAATTTAATATTTTATTACCCAATAAAAGAATTATAATAAAATCCAAAATGCGTTGTACTTTTATTTTATGTATTATTGCTTCTTTATCTTTTAGTATTTCAAATGCTTCACCAATTCCATGTTTAGATGGTTTGAGAGGGGGTCTTATTTTAGGCCATAGTAATGGATATGGATATTCTTCAAGAATTAATGGATCTTTAGATAGTCATTTAAATGGACACGTAGGAGTTAATGGTGGTGCCAATATTGAAACAAAAAGCAAAACTAAGATTGGAGCTAATGCTAATGGTAAAATTTTAGGACATGGAGGAATTAATATTATTGAAGCTATTGATAATCGAATTAATAAATTAATTATAGGAAAAGGTAGTATAAAATCAAGAAATAATATTAAAACAGGAGCTAATATTAAAGCTGAAGCAGGTATTAAAGCTGGAGCAGGTATTAAATCTGGTTCAGATATTAAAACTGGTTTAGGTATTACAGCTGGAGTAGGTATTAAGGCTGGAGCAGGTGTTAAAGCTGGAACAAATATTAAAACTGGTAAAGGTATTAAGACTGGTGCTGGTATTAGTGCTGTTATAGGCATTAGTGGCCATATTGGAGGTCATATTGGAGGTCATATTGGAAGTCATATTGGAAGTCATATTGGAAGTCATATTGGAAGTCATATTGGAAGTCATATAGGAAATGATGATTCAATCAATAAATCTCCATGTCCTTGCTCAGAGAATAAAGAGAATAATAAAGAAAATAATAGAGAAAATAATAAAGAAAATAAAGATTGTGAAAAGGGAAAAGATTGTTCTTCATTTGATTGCTTTTCATCTAAACCTTTACCAGATAATCAAAATAATGAAAATTCACCAAATAATAGTAATAATACTAATAATGGTAATATTCCAAAATCAAATAAATCAGAACAAAATAGTACTGAATCTAGTCATGACAATAATAATAATGATTCTTCTTCCAATACCTCTATTAATGAAGATGAAAAATCTAATGATGAAGAACAAATCAAAAATAAAGACGAAATTAATAAGGAAGAAATAAATGAAGATAGTGAAACTGTAGAAAATGAATATGAAAATGAAAATGAAAGTGAAAACGAAGAAGCTAAAGTAGTTTCTGATTCATCAGATCAACAAACCATCGAAGATTCCGAATTTGATTTGGATTAAATGAGTTAATTTTTTTTTTTTTTTCATTTAAATTAAAAAATACAAGCTTAAATTATTTTAATATATTTAAATATTAAAATTTTATCTTATAGAATTGTAATTAAATAAATAAATATTTTGTTATTTTTTAAAAATTACATATATATATTTAATTAATGATGAACTTTTTTTTACTTCAAAATATTACTTTCAAATAAAAAATAAAATTTCACCATTATTTGATCATTAAAACTTTATTTCTATATGTAAATAAATATATAATTTAATATGAATAATTTATAATAAAGTTTAATATTAATTATAATAATTTTAATATAGGCTAAATTAAAATTGATACTTTTAAAAAATTTTGTATATAAAATTTAATTATTTTCAAATAATTTTATTAAAATATATATAATTATAAATTATTATTTTAATTATAAAATATAAATATTTATTTAATTAATTTATATCAGTTTGGTAAATATAATTAATATAATTTTAAATCATTCAACTTATATAAATAAATATAAATATTAATAAAAATAGTTATTTTTTAATTTAAATTTTGTAAATAAAATAAAAGACGATTAAATAATTTAATTGTTATTTTAATGTAAAATTATAAATAAACTATTTGGAAAATCACTTTGTTTACATATTTTTAACTAAAAGTTGATGGTAATATATATAAAAATAATTATATGTATAATATATATGTAATTTCAATAAATTTTTTGCTATTATTTAATTTTGGATATTTTTATAATAAATATTTTAAATTATTAATATTTTTTTTATTTAAAAAAAATATAAAAGAATCCATATTTTCTTTTTTATTTTTATTTTTAATTTTATAAAAACAATTCAATTTTGAATAAAGTAATAATTGATTAAATTTCATTTCAAATTATTTTTAAAAAGATAAACTTACCTTGTATATTTATATAGTTTATCTTTTTAATAATTATTTAAAATAACTTTATAAAATATTTTTTTAAAAAATTTATAAAACAATTTTAAAACTATTTAATTTAATTTTATATAATTTTATATATTCAAAATTAAATAAAATATAATCAAATTTAAATTTAATATTTTATTACCCAATAAAAGAATTATAATAAAATCCAAAATGCGTTGTACTTTTATTTTATGTATCATTGCTTCTTTATCATTAAGTATTACAAATGCTTCACCAATTCCATGTTTAGATGGTTTGAGAGGGGGTCTTATTTTAGGCCAAAGTAATGGTAATGGAAATTCAAAACTTAATGGATCTTTAGATGGTCATCTAAGTGGACACATAGGAGTTAATGGTGGTGCCAGTATTGAAACTAAAAGCAAAACTAAGATTGGAGCTAATGCTAATGGTAAAATTGTAGGACATGGAGGAATTAATATTATTGAAGCTATTGATCATCAAATTGATAAATTAATTAAAGGAAAAGGTATTATTAAAGCAGGAGCAAGTATTAAAACAGGAGCTGATATTAAGTCAGAAGCAGGTATTAAAGCAGGAGCTAATATTAAAGAGGGAGCTAATATTAAAGCTGGAGTAGATATTAAAGCTGGAGCAGGTATTAAGGCTGGTAAGGATATTAAAACTGGTTTAGGTATTAATGCTGGAGTAGGAGTTAAAGCTGGAACAAGTGTTAAGACTGGTAAAGGTATTAAGACTGGTGCTGGTATTAGTGCTGGTATAGGTATTGGAGGTCATATTGGAGGTCATATTGGAGGTCATATTGGAGGTCATATAGGAAATGATGATTCAATTCATAAATCTCTATGCTCTTGCTCAGAAAATAAAGAAAATAATAAAGAAAATAATAAAGAAAATAATAAAGAAAATAAAGATTGTGAAAAGGGAAAGGACTGTTCTTCATCCGATTGCTTATCATCTAAACCTTTACCAGATAATCAAAATAGAGAAAATTTATCAAATAATAACAATAATACTAATAATGGTGATATTCCAAAATCAAATAAATCAGAACAAAATAGTACTGAATCTAGTCATGACAATAATAATAATGATTCTTCTTCTTCTAATACCTCTATTAATGATGATGAAAAATCTAACAATGAAGAACAAATCAAAAATTCAGAAGAAAATAATAATGAAGAAATAAATGAAGATAGTGAAACTGTAGAAAATAAAGATGAAAATGAAAGTGAAGATGAAGAAGCTACAGTAGTTTCTGAATCATCAGATAAACAAACCATCGAAGATTCCGAATTTGATTTGGATTAAATGAATTTATTTTTTTTTTTTGTTATAATTAAATTATACAAGCTTTAATTATTTTAATATATTTAAATATTAAAAATAAAATTTAGAAATGTAAATAATCATTAATGTAAAAATTAAAAATCAATAAATTAAAATAAAAAATAAACATTATAATTATAAATAAAATAAAAAATTTCAATAAAAATCATAAAAAAAGTAAATGAAAAATTTGCATAAAATTGAAATATAAAATTAAAATTTTTACATTCTTCATTAATTTCATTATATATATATAAATAATGTTTAATTATTTATTTTTTTAATCTACATTTAAAATTTGAATAATATTAAATTATTTTTATAATTTTTACTTATAATATAAATAATTAGATATTATTATTATTGTTTATTTAAAAATTTATATAAAATCAGATATAATAAATGACAGTAATATTATTATTTTTTTTAAAAAAAACAATTTAATGAAAAATATATATATTAATCTTAGTATATAAATATTTTAATTTATTTTTTTATTAAATATTTTTTTTTTTTTTTTTTTTTTTTTTAATATTCTTTAATTGAATTTTATTTATGCATTAATTCACGAAATAAATATTTTATTATATTTAAAATAATATATATATTTAATTATATGATATTCTTTTTTTATTACGAAGTTTTACTTTAAAATTAAATGATTAATAACTGATGTCTATTATATATATAATATATAATGTATTATAATCCTATCTTTTGTGGATAATTATTTACTATAGTAATTATTATTATATAACTATCCTTATATATTAAGTTTATGATCATTGAAACTTAATTATAAATTGTATGTATATTTACATAATGAAGTAAATAATTTAAAATAAAGTTTAATATTAATTATAATTTTAATATAGGCTAAATTAAAATGGATATTTTCAAATTTTATATATAAAATTTTATTATTTTCAAATTATTTTATTAAAATATATAATTAATAACTGATGTCTATTATATATATAATATATAATGTATTATAATCCTATCTTTTGTGGATAATTATTTACTATAGTAATTATTATTATATAACTATCCTTATATATTAAGTTTATGATCATTGAAACTTAATTATAAATTGTATGTATATTTACATAATGAAGTAAATAATTTAAAATAAAGTTTAATATTAATTATAATTTTAATATAGGCTAAATTAAAATGGATATTTTCAAATTTTATATATAAAATTTTATTATTTTCAAATTATTTTATTAAAATATATATAATTATAAATTATTATTTTAATTATAAAATATAAATATTTATTTAAATAATTTATATCAGTTTGGTAAATATAATAAATATAATTTTAAATCATTCAACTGATATGAATAAATATAAATATTAATAAAATTATTAATTTTTTAATTTAAATTTTGTAAATAAAATAAAAGACGATTAAATAATTTAATTGTTATTTTAATGTAAAATTATAAATAAATAGTTTGGAAAATTACTTTGTTTACATATTTTTGATATAAAGTTGATAATAATATATATAAAAATAATTATATATGTTATTTTAATTTATATTTTGTTAATTTTAAATTTTTACAATAAAAATATTCAATTTTGAATATTTTAATTGTTAATATTTAAAATTATTTTTAATATATATATTTTTTTATTATAAAAAAATATATAAAAGAATCAATATTTTCTTTTTTTATATTTTATTTTTAATTTTATAAAAACAGTTCAATTTCGAATAAAGTAATAATTTATTAAATTTTATTATAAAAAGTTTTTAAAAAGATAAACTTACCTTGTATATTTATATAGTTTATCTTTTTAATAATTATTTAAAAAAACTTTATAAAATATTTTTTTAAAAAAATTTATAAAACAATTTTAAAACTATTTAATTTAATTTTATATAAATTTATAATTTTAAAATTAAATAAAATATAATCAAAATTAATTTAATATTTTATTACTAAATATAAAAATCATAATAAATTCCAAAATGCGTTGTTCTTTTATTTTATGTATTATTGCTTCTTTATCTTTAAGTATTTCAAATGCTTCACCAATTCCATGTTTAGATGGTTTGAGAGGGGGTCTTATCGGAGGCCATAGTAATGGTTATGGAAATTCAAAACTTAATGGATCTTTAGATGGTCATTTAAGTGGACACTTAGGAGTTAATGGTGGTGCCAGTATTGAAACTAAAAGCAAAATTAAGATTGGAACTAATGCTAATGGTAAAATTGTAGGACATGGAGGAATTAATATTATTGAAGCTATTGATCATCAAATTGATAAATTAATTAAAGGAAAAGGTATTATTAAAGCAGGAGCAAGTATTAAAACAGGAGCTGATATTAAGTCAGAAGCAGGTATTAAAGCAGGAGCTAATATTAAAGAGGGAGCTAATATTAAAGCTGGAGTAGATATTAAAGCTGGAGCAGGTATTAAGGCTGGTAAGGATATTAAAACTGGTTTAGGTATTAATGCTGGAGTAGGAGTTAAAGCTGGAACAAGTATTAAAACTGGAAAAGGTATTAAGGCCGAAGTGGGTATTGGAGCAGGTTTTAAAGCTGGAGCAGGTATTAGAACAGGCATTGAAACTGGTAAAGGTATTAAGGCCGGAGCAGGCATTGGTGTAGGTGTTAAAACTGGAACAAGTATTAAAACTGGTAAAGGTAATAAGACTGGTGCTGGTATTAGTGCTGGTATAGGTATTGGAGGTCATATTGGAGGTCATATAGGAAATGATGATTCAATTCATAAATCTCTATGCTCTTGCTCAGAAAATAAAGAAAATAATAAAGAAAATAATAAAGAAAATAATAAAGAAAATAAAGATTGTGAAAAGGGAAAGGACTGTTCTTCATCCGATTGCTTATCATCTAAACCTTTAACAGATAATCAAAATAATGAAAATTCACCAAAAAATAACAATACTTCTAATAATGGTGATATTCCAAAATCAAATAAACCAGAACAAAATAGTACTGAATCAAGACATGACAATAATAATGATAATTCTTCTTCCAATACTTCTATTAATGAAGATGAAAAATCTAATGATGAAGAACAAATCAAAAATAAAGACGAAATTAATAATGAAGAAATAAATGAAGATAGTGAAACTGTAGAAAATGAAAATGAAAATGAAAATGAAAGTGAAAACGAAGAAGCTACAGTAGTTTCTGATTCATCAGATCAACAAACCATCGAAGATTCCGAATTTGATTTGGATTAAATGAGTTAAATTTTTTTTTTTAGTTTTAATTAAAAAAATACAAGATTTAATTATTTTTATATATTTAAACATAAAAAATATATAATTTAGAAATGTAAATAACCATTAATGTAAAAATTAAAAATCAATAAATTAAAATAAAAAATATACATAATAATTATAAATAAAATAAAAAATTTAAATAGAAATCATAAAAAAAGTAAATAAAAAATTTGCATAAAATTGAAAAATAAAATTAAAAGTTTTAGATTCTTCATTAATTTCATTATATATATTTAAATAATATTTAATATTATTCAAATTTAAAATATAAATTAATAGTTTATTTTTATTTTTTTTTATTTAAATTTTGTTTTTAAATTTTTCCATATAATATAAATAATTAGATATTATTATTGTTTATTTAAAAATTTATATAAAATTAGATATAATAAATGATAATAATATTATTATTTTTTGAAAAAAACAGTTTAATGAAAATATATATATATAAATGATATATTTAATTTATGATATTCTTTTTTTATTTTGAAATTTTACTTTAAAATAAAATGATTAATATATGATATCTATTATTAATATAAGATATCACATATATCATCCTATAATTCATATAGGCGATGTGAATATGGTATTCGTTATTAACTATCCTTATATGTATGTAAAGTTTATGATCACTGAAAATTTATTTTATATTGTATATATATATACATATTGATATAAATAATTTATAATAAAGTTTAATATTAATTATAATTTTAATATAGGCTAAATTAAAATGGATACTTTTAAAAAATTATATATAAAATTTAATTATTTTCAAATAATTTTATTAAAATATTATATAATTATAAACTATTATTTTAATTATAAAAAATAAATATTTATTAATATTTATTTAAATAATTTATATTAGTTTGGTAAATATAATTAATATAATTTTAAATCTTTCAATATGAATAAATATATATATTAATTAAAATAGTTTTTTTTTAATTTAAATTTTGTAAATAAAATAAAAGATGATTAAATAATTTTATTGCTATTTTAATATAAAATTATAAATAAATAATTTGGAAAATTACTTTGTTTACACATTTTAGACTTAAATTTGAAAATAATATATATAAAAATAATTATATATGTTATTTTAATTAATATTTGTTATTATTTAATTTTGGATATCTTTATAATAAATATTTAAAATTATTTATTTTTTTTTATTTAAAAAAAATATAACTGCATCAATATTTTCTTTTTTTATATTTTATTTTAATTTTATAAAAACAATTCAATTTCGAATAAAATAATAATTGATTAAATTTCATGATAAAATATTCTTTAAAAAGATAAACTTACCTTTTATATTTATATAGTTTATCTTTCTAATAATTATTTAAAATAGCTTTATAAAATATTTTTTTAAAAAAATTTATAAAACAATTTTTAAAATATTTAATTTAATTTTATATAATTTTATATTTTTAAAATTAAATAAAACATAATCAAACTTTTTTTAATATTTTATTACTAAATAAAAAAAAATTATAATAAATTTTAAAATGCGTTGTATTTTTATTTTATGTATCATTGCTTCTTTATCATTAAGTATCTCAAATGCTTCACCAATTCCATGTTTAGATGGTTTGAGAGAGGGCCTTATTTTAGGCCATAGTAATGGTCATGGAAATTCAAAACTTAATGGATCTTTAGATGGTCATTTAAGTGGACATTTAGGAGTTAATGGTGGTGCCAAAGTTGAAACAAAAAATAAAACTAAGATTGGAGCTAATGCTAATGGTAAAATTGTAGGACATGGAAGAATTAATATTATTGAAGCTATTGATAATCGAATTGATAAATTAATTAAAGGAAAAAGTAATATTAAAGCTGATGCAGGTATTAAAGTAGGAGCTAATATTAAGAGAGAGCTAATATTAAAGCTGGAGCAGATATTAAAGCTGGAGCAGGTATTAAAGCTGGTTTAAATATTAAAACTGGTTTAGGTATTAAGGCTGGAGCAGGTATTAAAGCTGAAGCAGGAATTAAGGCCGGAGTAGGTATTGGAGCAGGTATTAAAGCTGGAGCAGGCATTAAAACAAATATTAAAACTGGTAAAGGTATTAAAGCCGGAGCAGGCATTGGTGTAGGTGTTAAAACTGGAACAAGTATTAAAACTGGTAAAGGTATTAAAACCGGTGCTGGTATTGGTACTGGTATAGGTATTGGAGGTCATATTGGAGGTCATATTGGAGGTCATATTGGGGGTCATATAGGAAATGATGATTCAATTCATAAATCTCCATGTCCTTGTTCAGAAAATAAAAAAAATAATAAAGAAAATAATAAAGAAAATAATAAAGAAAATAAAGATTGTGAAAAGGGAAAGGACCGTTCTTCATCCGATTGCTTATCATCTAAACCTTTACCAGATAATCAAAATAATGAAAATTCACCAAATAATAGTAATAATACTAATATTGGTGATATTCCAAAATCAAATAAACCAGAACAAAATAGTACTGAATCAAGACATAATAATAATAATGATAATTCTTCTTCCAATACTTCTATTAATGAAGATGAAAAATCTAATGATGAAGAACAAATCAAAAATTCAGAAGAAAATAATAATGGAGAAACAAATGAAGATAGTGAAACTGTAGAAAATGAAGATGAAAATGAAAATGAAAATGAAAATGAAAGTGAAGATGAAGAAGCTACAGTAGTTTATGATTCATCAGATCAACAAACTATCGAAGATTCCGAATTTGATTTGGATTAAATGAGTTAATTTTTTTTTGTTTTAATTAAAAAATACAAACTTTAAATATTTTAATATATTTAAATATTAAAATTTTATTTTATAGAATTGTAAATAATAATTATTGTAAAATTAAACATAAACAAAAATAAAATAAACTAAAAAATATAAATAAAAATTATCAATAAAATAGAATATTTGAATAAAAATGAAATATATAATTAAAATTTTAACATTTATTAATTCATTAATTTATTTATATATTGATTAGTATTTAAAATTATTCAAATTTAAAATAAAATATGAATTAAAAAAATTGATTGTTATTAATTTTAAGTTTTTACTTTTAGTTTTAATTAATAAAGACTATTATTATTGCTTAATAAAAAAATTTATTTTTAAATTAGATATTACAAATGATAATAATATTTTAATTATTTGAAAAAAAATTTTTATTTTAAAAAAAATATATATCTATCTATATAAGTATTTAAATTTAATATTATTTAATAAAAAAATTTGACTGCCCTTTTTATTTTATTAAATAATATTAAATATTTTTTTTATATTTTTTATATTCTTTAGTTGAATTTATTTACGTATCAATTCATAAAATAAATATTTTGTTATTTTTAAAAATTATGTATATATATTTAATTAATGATAAACTTTTTTTACTTAAAAACATTACTTAAAAATAAAATGAAATAAATTTCAACATTATTTGATCATTCAAACTATATTTCTAATATAAATAAATATACAATTTAATATAAATAATATATAATAAATAGTTTAATATTAATTATAATTTTAATATAGGCTAAATTAAAATGGATACTTTTAAAAAATTATATATAAAATTTAATTATTTTTAAATATTTTTATTAAAATATTATACAATTATAAATTATTATTTTAATTATAAAGTATAAATATTTATTTAAATAATTTATATCAGTTTGGTAAATATAATTAATATAATTTTAAATCATTCAACTTATATGAATAAATATATATATTAATAAAATAGTTATTTTTTAATTTAAATTTTGTAAATAAAATAAAAGATGATTAAATAATTTTATTGTTATTTTAATGTAATATTATAAATAAATAATTTGGAAAATTACTTTGTTTACATATTTTTAACTAAAAGTTGATGGTAACATATATAAAAATAATTATATGTATAATATATATGTAATTTTAATTAATTTTTGCTATTATTTAATTTTGGATATTTTTATAATAAATATTTAAAATGATTAATAATTTTTTTTAATTTATTAAAAATATAAAAGAATCAATATTTTCTTTTTTTATTTTTTATTTTTAATTTTATAAAAACAATTCAATTTCGAATAAAGTAATAATTAATTAAATTTCATTATAAATTGTTTTTAAAAAGATAAACTTACCTTGTATATTTATATAGTTTATCTTTTTAATAATTATTAAAAATAACTTTATAAGATATTTTTTTAAAAAAATTTATAAATCATTTAATTTTATATAAATTTATAAATTTAAAATTAAATAAAATATAATCAAAATTAATTTAATATTTTATTAACCAATAAAAGAATTATAATAAACTCTAAAATGCATTGTACGTTTATTTTATGTATTATAGCTTCTTTATCTTTAAGTATCTAAAATGCTTCACCAATTCCATGTTTAGATGGTTTGAGAAGAGGTCTTATTGGAGGCCATAGTAATGGATATGGAAATTCTTCAAAAATTAATGGATCTTTAGATAGTCATTTAAATGGACATTTAGGTGTTAATGGCGGAGTCAAAATTGAAACTAAAAGCAAAACTAAGATTGGTGCTAATGCTAATGGTAAAATTGATGGACATGGAGGAATTAATATTATTGAAGCTATTGATCATCGAATTAATAAATTAATTAAAGGAAAAAGTAGTATAAAATCAGGAACTAATAATAAAGCAGAAGCTAATATTACAGCTGAAGCAGGTATTAAAGCAAATATTAAAACTGGTAAAGGTATTAAAGCTGGAGTAGGTATTAAGGCTGGAGCAGGTGTTAAAACTGGAACAAGTATTAAAACTGGTAAAGGTATTAAGACTGGCGCTGGTATTAGTGCTGTTATAGGTATTGGTGGCCATATTGGAGGTCATATTGGAGGTCATATTGGAGGTCATATTGGAGGTCATATTGATGGTAATACAGGAAATGATGATTCAATTCATAAATCTCCATGTCCTTGTTCAGAAAATAAAGAAAATAATAAAGAAAATAATAAAGAAAATAAAATTGTGAAAAGGGAAAAGATTGTTCTTCATTTGATTGCTTATCATCTAAACCTTTAACAGATAATCAAAATAATGAAAATTCACCAAATAATAACAATACTACTAATAATGGTGATATTCCAAAATCAAATAAATCAGAACAAAATAGTACTGAATCTAGTCATGACAATAATAATAATGATTCTTCTTCTTCCAATACCTCTATTAATGATGATGAAAAATCTAATGATGAAGAACAAATCAAAAATTCAGAAGAAAGTAATAATGAAGAAACAAATGAAGATAGTGAAACTGCAGAAAATGAAGATGAAAATGAAAGTGAAGATGAAGAAGCTATAGTAGTTTCTGATTCATCAGATCAACAAACCATCGAAGATTCCGAATTTGATTTGAATTAAATGAGTTAATTTTTTATTTTTTTAGTATTAATTAAAAATAAAAAATATAAGCTTAAATTATTTTAATTTGTTTAAATATTAAATTTTATCATATAGAAATGTAAATAATCATTATTATAAAATTAAACAAAAATAAAAATATAAATAAAATGAAAAATTTAAATAAAAATCATACATAAAAAAAAAAAAAAAAAAAAAAATTGAATATAAATAAAAATCATCAATAAAAAAATAAAAAATTTGAATAAAAATAAAATATAAAATTAAAATTTAAACATTTTTCATTAATTATATTTATTAATTTATTTATATATAAATTATAGAATAAATATTTAGAATTATTCAAATTTAAAATAAAATATAAATTAAAAAAGTAATAAAATTTATAATTTTTATTATTAAAAACATCTATATATATAAAAAATAATATAAAATAATTTTAAAAATTGAAATTATTACATGAATATAAAATATGTTTTTTATTATTGTTTGAAAAAGAAAAAATATATTAAAATAAAAATATAAATTTATTTTTATTAAATAAAAAAAAAATAAAAGAACTATTTTTAAAATATTTTTTAAAATAAAAAGAATATAATATATATAATTTTAATTTCAATTAATGATTATTGAAATTTTATTTTAATGATATAAATAGATATATATTTTAATTACTTTATAAATATTTTTTGATATAAATATTTATTTAAATAACTTATACTATATATATATATGTATAAACAAAATAAATAATTTTCATACGTTTATTAGTCTAAGAAAAAAAAAAATTCATGTATATTTTTAAATAGAGGATTATTACTTTGATAATACGAATAATAAAATATATATTAGATGTTTTAATAATTATAGTCGTAAGGATATTAAAACATACTATGTAATAATAATAATAATAATAATATTGTGATATTTTTACAATAATAATATTAAATTTCAGTAATAATTATAATAATATTAGATATATAATAATTAGATATTGGTAATAATAATAGAATTCTTTGGATATTGTAATAAATAACAAAAATAAAAACAGATTATCAATATCCATAATATTTGGTATAATAGTAATAATAGTAATAAATAATAATATTAAATATTGCTAATATTTTATTATTATTAATATACTTAATATAAAAATAATTATAATAATAATAGTGTGAAAGTTTTACCAATGAAGTAAAATTCAATAATTATAGTAATATATAATATATATAATAATTATACATATTAGAAATCTTTGGACATTTTAAGAATAAATATATATACATACATATAATAATATCAATACTATTAGATAAAATAATAATAATAATAATATAATATCTAATATTATTCTTATTATTAATTATTACTATTATTTAATTTATTATTTATTATTACTATTATTTAATTTAATATTTATTATTACTATTATTTAATTTATTATTTATTATTACTATTATTTAATTTATTATTTATTATTACTATTATTTAATTTATTATTTATTATTACTATTATTTAATTTATTATTTATTATTACTATTATTTAATTTATTATTAATTATTTTACTAAAAGTATAATTAATTATTATTTGTAACCTATTACTAGCCATAACATTAGCAATAATAAACATGTTATAATGATATTAAAATAATTATAATAATAAGTAATATAATATAGTATTAACAATTATAATAATAATATTAATCAAAAAAATAGAAGTATTGTAATAACAGATATAATACTTTTTTTTTTATTATTTAATATTTCAAATTCATAAAATATTGTATGTTACAAAATTTTTATTTAATAATAATCAATAAAACAAACAATAATAATAACAATGAAAAATTATAATAAAAAAATATAATCGTAATAATAATATATAATTATAATGGATGACACATAAGATTCTATTTTAATAATAATAATAATAAATAAGACAATAATAACTGTAAATAATTATAAAATGATAATAATAATATAAAATAGATATATAATAAATAATAATATATGTTTTTATTTAAGCAACACAATAAGTTTTTATAAATAAATCTTTAATAGTGTTTCATTAATATTAATATTTTGTTTTAACTATTATTTAATTTTATCTATCGGTAAATTATTAGAGAATTATCTTTTTTTTTTTTTTTTTTTTTTTTTTAATTTAATATTTAAAATTTATTAGATATGGCAATAGTAACCCATTAAACTTCAAAAATTTTTTTTTTTTTATTTCGATTTATTAAAAAAAATATATATATATGAAATAAAGTTTGTTGATGGATAGTGATTTTGATTTTAGAATTCCCGGAAATTTTTTTTATAATTATTTTCAAAATTTTTTTCATTTTTTTCCCCTTTTTTCCTATTTTAATAATAAAATAATTAATAATTAAGATATATAAAAGATTAAAGATATATTGATAATGATGATTTAAAAATTTAACATCAATACTTAAAAATAAAATTAAATAAAATAGTGTAATACTATAAAATATTAAAGTATTAATAAAAATAAAATAAAATAAAACATAATAAATAAGTATTTATATATAAATTAATAAATAGATTTAAAAAAAAATTATATAATAAATATAAATTGCTATTATTTTTTAAAGTATTTTTTTTTTTTTTTCAATTTTTTTTTTCAAAACCTTTTAATTTTTATTTTTTTACTTTTTTTTAATTTCTTTTTTTTTTATCATCATCATTATTATTTTTTTTTATTTAATATAATTGGACAATTAAATTATATATAATAAAATTTTATTTGAATTTATTATTCATTTTTATTTTATTTTATTTTTTTGTATTTTTATTTTTTTTTTTTTTTACTTTTGGTATTTACCTTATTAATAAATTTATATTATAATTAAAAATCCTTTTTTCTATACTTATCATTACAATTAGTTATTTTATTGATTTTTAATTGCAAACTATTCTTTTTTTTTTTTTTTTTTTTTTTTTTTTGTTTGTTTAAAAAAAAAATAAAAATAAATATGCTATACTCTAGTGATATATACTCAAATTATATACCCAATTCAAAATCATGCATGAAACCAAATATAGACATTCCTTTTCAAGGTAGTCCTGAAAGAACACTCTATATTCCGGAACCATATAATAATAATAATAATAATAATAATAATAAGGAAAATTATATTATTTATCCATTCCCACAAACAAGTAATGAATTTATAAACGATCAATCCAATTTTTGTTACAATGAGAATTACTGTAATCCATTAGATAATAATAATAATAATAATAATAATACCTTTAATAATAATAATAACAATAATAATAATAATTATAACAATTATAATAACAACTTTAATCATAAAAATTACAATGAAAATAATAATAATTATAATAATAGTAATCCATTTCCCCAAAAAGGTAATGAATTTACAAACTGTCAATCTAATTTTTGTTACAATGGGAATTGCTGCAATTCATTAAATAATAATAATAATAATAATAATAATGATACCTTTTATAATAATAATTTTAATAATAATAATTACAATTATAGCATTTTAAATGATAAAAATTATTATTATGATAATTATCAAGATGATCATAATTACTGTAATAATAATTTTAATGATAATAACAACTATAATAACAACTATAATGATAATAATAACTATAATAATTGTAATATTACCTATAACAAAAACAAAAATAATTTTAATAATGAAATGAAAAATATGAATTCAAATTTTAATAAAGACATCGGAATGATACCAAATTTTAATAATAATAACATTAACAGCAACAACAGCAATAATAATTATAAAAATAACCATAGCAATAGTAATATTAAAAACGATAACAATATTAATAACAATAATAACTATTATAACAACAAAAAGAGTAACAATAATAATAATATGAATGATAGTAATATTACTAATAATAATAACAATAACAACAATAATAATAATAATAATAGTAATGATAATAATATTAATAATAACAAAAATAATAATAGTAATGATAAGAGTCATGCCAATGAAAACTATTCTAATTCAATTTTTAACTTAAATCCATCTTCTCCTATCTTCACTCCTTCGAAACCTCATGTATATTATATGAGAATCAATAATTCTTTTCATAATGATGATGATGATCATCATCATAAAATTTTTGAAAGCTTCATGAGGAGTGATAGTAATAAAAATTCAGATAGAAAAAATTCTTTGACTATGGAGAAGAACAAGAAGAATGGCAAGAAAAAGAACGACAACAAGAATAGCCATAAAAATCTTTTTGAAACGGAAGAAGAAAAAAAAGAAAAAAAGGAAGAGGATAACAATACTTGTAATCAAGGTATTTTATTTTAATTTTTATTTTAATTTTTATTTTAATTTTTATTTTAATTTTTAATTTCTATTTCATTTTTTATTTTACTTTATTATTTAAATTTTATTTTTATTTCTATTTATATTTTTAATTTATATTTTTTATTTTTATTTATATTTTTAATTTATATTTTTTATTTTTATTTCTTTATTTTTATTTTTTTATTATTTTTTTATTTTAAATTTTTTATTTTAATTTTTTTTATAATTAATATTTAATACTATTAATTTATTAATATTATTTTTTTTATTTTTATTATTATTACTTTTTTTATTTTTATTTTTATTACTTTTTTTATTTTTATTATTATTACTTTTTTTATTTTTATTTTTATTTTTATTTTTTTTTTTTTTTAATTCTAAATATAATTTAAATTATATATAATTATTCATAATAACAATAAGGTTCTTTATTTTATTTTTTTTTTGTTATTTTAAAACATAAACATAAATATAAATTTAAATATTTATAATAATATTAATATAAATAATAATTTAAATATTGATAGAAATCTTTGAAAAAATTGTTGATTCACTAAGGGAAGATTTTAAAAAAAAAATGAAAATCTCTCCTTTAATAAAAAATTATATATATGAGGAAAAAACTAAAAGTAACTATCACTATCATTTATTTATTACTTAATATTTATTATTATTATTATTATTATTATTATATTATTATCATTACAATTTTTTTTATTAATTAGTAAAACCAATATATATATATATATTTAATTTTTAATATTTTCTAAATGCATAGAAAATGATAATATTAAAAAAGAAAACTTTAATAGCACTCTTAATCAAAAAATGGATAAAATTATAGATACATTAATACTTCAAAGAAAGGATGTAAAATCCGAATTTCATAAATTTCAAAAAATTATCGCTAATTTCAAAGATTACCCCTTTGGAAATAAAACCATTAAAAACAATGTACCTGGTAAACCTCTTGAGGTCAATAAAAGTAACAGCACCAGTAACTTTAATAATAAATATTTTAATGTTATAACAGCAAAAAATATTTTAGTTAATCAATTGAAAAATAAATTAAATCAATTAAATAAACTAGAAGAATTTAATGAAGAATTAAAAGATATCCTTCAAGGTAACCATTCCACTTATACTACTACTATTATTATTATTATTATTTATAATAATAATAATAATAATAATAATAATAATAATAATAATAATAATAATAATAATAATAATAATAATAATAATAATAATAATAATAATAATAATAATAATAATAATAATAATAATAATAATAATAATAATAATAATAATAATAATAATAATAATAATAATAATAATAATAATAATAATAATAATAATAATAATAATAATAATAATAATAATAATAATAATAATAATAATAATAATAATAATAATAATAATAATAATAATAATAATAATAATAATAATAATAATAATAATAATAATAATAATAATAATAATATTAATGTTAATAATAATATTAATGTAGATGATTATAAAAAGGGGAGAAATAATAAGAATCTTGAAACATCAGAGATTAAAGATTCAAGTGATAATACTATTATTAATATTAAAGACATACCATCCATATTAAAAGATAATAATAATAATGTCAATAATAAATATGGAGATAATCGTGAGAATAATTATTATGATTATAATAAAAATAATGATAGTGATACCGAAATCGATGAAAAATTAGAAAAAATTAAAAATAAAATATTAAAAGAAAATAGGAAAAAAGAAGAAGACAGTATTAATATTTCCGTAAAAGAGGAAGAGACTACCTTCATAAATAGAAACGAATTAGCCTACATGATGACTGAAATGAATAAGGAACCTTATAAAAAAATTCAAAATTCAAGTAAAAAGAAAATCTTATCTGACGTAGATGAATGGAAAAATAAAATATATAATAATTATGATGATAATAATGATGACGATGACGATGATGATGATGATAAATATCATTACCAATACCATCCCAATAACAATAGTAGAAATAAAGAAAACAGTAAAGCTATTAAAGAATCAAAGGAATTTCAACAATTTCTTAATAGTAATAAAGATTCCTTAAGTCATATGAAAGTCATATTTGATGTGTGGCATAATAATAATGATGATGATAATGATGATAATGATAATAATTGTAATAAAGCAAATAATAATAAACTTATTAGGAATAAAGAATTTCAAAAACAATTGGATAAAATTATTCAAAGTAATAGTAATAAAATTAAAAACGATGATTCTTCTTCTAAAAGAAAGAAGAAAGTAGTTTCTCATAGTATAAATGTTAATCAAGTTATCTCAGAAAATCAACCATCGAAATCATCTAATAAAATTAAAATGAATGATTATAATTGTAATAATGGACATTTAGAGAAAAATGAAAGAGAGAACTCTAAAAAAATAAAAAAAGGACATGAAAAAAAAGATCTTCCATTCCAAGATCAAAATGACATTAATGTAAATATTAAAAATAAATCATTAAAAAATCAGGATAGAATATATATTAAAAAAGAAAATGATAATGAACCTATTAAAGGTAAAAAAAAAAAAAAAAAAAAAAAATTAACAACTTATAACTATTATATTCCAAATATATCATTAATTATTAATTAATAAATTAATTAATAAGTTAGCAATTAAAAATTTTGTAACTTCATTTAATTATTTATTTTATTAATTTTAATAACTTTTTTCTTTTTTTCTTTTATATTTCTATTTCAATTTATTATCAAATTATGTTTTTTTTATTTTCTTTATATAATTATAAATAACATATAATATAAAAAAGTTAATCAAACTAATGGTCAAGAATTGAAAAGAAATAGTGAAAATTGTGTCTACCATATTCATAAATTTTATTATTGCCATCAAGGTTGCTGTAATTGTCATCCTCATTCTAATAATATTAACGAAAATAGTAACAATAACAATGGTATAAACAATAACAACAACGATAATAATAGAAATAATAATTATAATAGTGGTAATAAAAATTCAATTGATTATACTACTAAAAAAATAAGTAATAACCATATAAATAGTAATACTTCTTTCGATGAATACTATGCTGATAAATTAAATTGGAACAAAATCATTCAAGATATTCATAATTTGGATTCTATAAATTATTCAAATTTGAAAAATAAATATAAACGTCAACTATTGTCACCTCCTCTTTTAAAAAAAGTTAGTAACACTACTAGTGGAGACCATCACTGTCACCACTATTGTCAAAATTATATTCAAGGAGATACTGACTACAAAAATATAAAAAGTAAAAATCCAAATTCCAATAATAATAATAATAATAATAATAATAATAATAATAATAATAAAAGTAATAATAATAATGAAAATAATATAAAGCATATTAATAAAAGAACTGATAATTTTGAAAATTTTAGAAATATAAAGGATAATATAAATAAGAAACAAAAAAATTTGGATATTGAAAGTAAACAAAACATCATGAATGACTGTAAAAATAGAAATAGAAATGATTGTAATAAAGATTGTGAGAATCGTTTAAAACCTAATGTTAGTCGATCAAATAACAATCTAACTCAAAAAAATATATCGGATGATCCTATCCGTCGTGATGATAACAATGAGGACTCTAATAATTATACTAATGTTGAAAAAAATATTAAAAATAGTAGAGATCATCATCATCATGGTAATAACAATAAAAAAATGAATATTATGAATGAAGAAAACTATAAAAGTGTGAATAGGGATCGACAAGAAATTAATGGAATAACTAAGGATTATTTTAAGAAGGTAACCGATACTATAAGACAAGAAATAAGATTATTAAGTGATAAAATTAACTTGGCATCCTCTAAAAATTCCAAAAATAATAGTAAAGACAACAACAACAAAAATGATAATGATAATAATAATATTAATAATAAAAGTACCTCTAAAGGAAATTTACCTAATTCAAATTTAAATCCTGATTTTTCAGTTCCTGTAGTATCTATTAAATATTCACCAAAGGAGGATTTCTTCACTCTTAATACCCAAAATCATCATTCAAATCGTCAGGCTACCCAGGAATTCCATCATAAATCTCAACAAATGAATATCAGTAATTATAAAAATATTAAATCTAATTCTAATTTTAAAAATAATAATATTAATTATAATAATAATGATAAAGTTAATGATATTCAACATTGTTCTCATCTTCATCATCGTCGCCACCATCATCATCGTCACCATGCTCCTTTAAATAATAACAACGACAATTATAATAATAATAATTATCCTATTAATAATGATGATGATAACGTTATTCGTAATCATTCATGTCTTCATGGTAATGAATATCCAAATAATGAAGAAGAAATAATTCCCAAAAAAAGTACAAATACACCAGACAAAAAGTATCATAAAGTAAGAACTCATTCTCGTCCTAAATTATCTCATAATCGTCATCATCATCATAATTGCAATATTCGTGAATCTAATCATAACCATGATCATGACCGTGATCGTGATTTACGAAAAGATCAAGATCAAAATCAAGGCCATCGTCATCGTCATCGTCATCGTCATCGTCATAGCCGTCATCGTGATAGTCGTAGACATCATCATCATTTTGATGAAGAGATTAATCCAAAACTTAAAAAAAAATTATGTATTGGTGAAGATAATGATGAGGCAATGGAACAAGATTTCGAAGCATTAGATAGAATTATTGATTATGCTATTAATAATATTAATACAGATAATAAAAATAATAATAATAATAATAATAATAATAATAATAATAATAATAATAATGGAAATATTTGTGATGATTATTATAATTAAAAAATAACAAATAAAAAATGCAAGATTGAAATTATATTGATAAATGTAATATATATATATAAAGGATAAAGTATTTGAAAATACATAATTGTTTTATTTTAAATAATTTAGTATAATATATAATATATATATTTTTTAAATTTTGATTGAAAAATTAAAATAAATTATATATCTATTAGAAAAATAAAACTTAAAAATAATAATAATCATAATAAAAAGATAATTATTATTAAAAATCACCACACATAATACAAAATAAAGTAGTAAAATAATAAATGATAATAATTACAATAAAAATAAATAAAATAATTGATGAATAAAAAAATAAAAATTAAATAAAAAATTATTATTATATAAAAAAATTATAAACATTAAATAATTTTAAATTTTATATTAAATTAAAAATATAAAACTTATTAAGACAGTTATTGGTTTAAATTTTGTTAAAATTAAGAATCTCTTTATTTTTTATTTGAATAAATGGATAACTGTATGTCATTTAATTTTATACATTTCTAGATTTGGGGAGTGTGCATTTCGAAAATTTTTATTACATAAATTTGTATTTTGTTGTATGGCTTAAATAATTTTAATTTTAAGCCACTTAATTTTATTAAAAATTTAATGAATAATAATTAATTAATTAAATAAATAAAATTACAATTCTCAAAAATTTTCAAACACGTAATCTTACGTGGGGCGTATATCTAATTGTATCATAAATTTGTGGCTTATTTCTACATTTTTTAAAAAGCCATATATTCACAATATGGCGTGAATAATAAATGTGGTGATATTTTATGACGAAAATTTATAAGCCACCAAGAATTTGGCGAAATTCAACTGGACGAAATTCAACTTTTGGCGAAATACAACACTTCAATAAATAATAATTAGGTTAGGTATTTCTATTTAACATTGAAAAATAAAATAAAAATAAATTAACATTTTATTTTTTAATGCTTAAAAAAAAAAAAAAAAAAAAAAAAAATAAGAAATAAGAAAACTTCTTTTTTAAACATTAAAAAATAAAATAAAAATAAATAAAAATTTATTTTTTAAGCATTAAAAAATAAAAAAAATAAAATAAAATAAAAAATAAAAATAAAAATAAATAAATAAAATAGTAAATAAAGAAATAATAAATAATTAATAATTAAATAATTATTTAAATAATTATATAATTAATTAAAAAAAGGTTTATTATTTTAAATATTAAAAAAAAAAAAAAAAAAAAAAAGTTTCAAAGCATTTAAAAGTATATTTATTAAAATATTTTATTGAAAAATTTTAATTATTAATGGAAGACAATATAGAAATTGAAATAAGTGAAACAAATCGAGGAAATGAACAAATTATTATTAATAAAAAACACAAATTTAATTTTTCATTTCAAAGGAAAGATAAATCAAAAATTTATAGATGCACTGAATATAAGACTTTAAATAAATGTAAATCTTTAATTATTTTAAATGATAAAAAGGAGGTTTTAAAATATGAAAGTTTACATAACCATCTCGAAAAAGAAATTGATGTGTCTATATCGGTAGCAAAGCATAAAATTAAAGAAGAAATTAAGAAAAATTCAATTCCTATGGATATAAAACCTAAACATATATTTAATGCCGTTTCTCAAGAAATGAGACTTATATGTCCCGAATATAGTACAATTAGATCCCAAATAATAAGAAATATAAATAAACAATTTCCTCCAAACATAATAAGTTTTGATGATATTCCCATTGAATCAGAATATTATAAAACGAAAAGAAATGAAAATTTTATGATATTTAAAAATACTGATCTAATAATCTTTCAATCACCATTCCAAGCATATTTATTTTCGAATTATCATAAAAATATATTTGCGGACGGTACATTTTATGCAGCACCGAAATTTAGTTATCAGTTATTTATAACAAGAACTTATGTTGGGGAATTTAATATGTTTTACACTACTTCCATTTCTATATTAAAAAATAAAAAACAATCTACATATGAAACATTATTTAAAGAAATAAAAAAAAATCCAAATAAATTTAGGAGTAATACATTAATTACTACAATTAATTTTCATTGTGATTTTGAACAAGGTATATCTAATGTCGCAAAAAAAGTTTTTCCCAATATAAATATTAAATATTGTGTTTGGCATTATAAAAGATCATTAGAAAAACAAAAAAATATATTATGTTATCATGAAGTGAAGAATAATAATGATGTATATATTTATTATAAAGCTATTTCGAACTTACCGTTTATAAACCCTAACTATATATTTGATTTTTATATTATAATAAAAAGAATTTGTCAAAAAAAAAGTATAATAATTTTC
Organism: Neocallimastix lanati (nom. inval.); assembly: GCA_016946835.1. Lineage (NCBI taxonomy): Eukaryota > Fungi > Neocallimastigomycota > Neocallimastigomycetes > Neocallimastigales > Neocallimastigaceae > Neocallimastix > Neocallimastix lanati (nom. inval.). Next base: position 1,851,276 of record JACVTC010000009.1, on the reverse strand, counting down.
AACAATTTTAAGAATATTTTAATAAAAATTATTTACTTAAGTATAATGTTAATAATTGGAATTATTATGAAAATATAGAGCGTTTAACAAACAATGCATCAGAATCTTATAATAGCTACTTAAATAATATATTTCCAAATAAACCTTTATTTTATAAATTAATATATATATTAAAAGAAGAAGAAAACTTATCTTATAATGATTATCAAAGGAGAACTAAAGGAAATTAGAAAAAAAAGCAAAAAATATTTAGTGCAACTAATGAAATTAAAATTTTAATTGAAAATTACGAAAGTAAGGAAATAAATTTATTTTATAATGAATGCAACAGAAATGAATTAATTAAATTATGGAAAGAATGTTTAATTGATTTAAACGATATAAATATTAATTTAAAATAAATAATCTTAATTTAAAAAATTGCTAGAAAAATAAAAATTTATTTATTTTAAATTTATATTTATAATCGTTTAAATAATAATTAAATAATCTTAATTTAAAAAAATGCTAGAAAAATTATTTATTTACCTATTGTGTTTATTTAATAATCTTAATAGAAATTATCTTTTAGTTATTTTTATTAAGTAATTTATAACTAAAATCGATTTATTTGATACTAGTTAAAATTTTATTAATATTAATATCAATATTATATAATTATAAATTTTATTAATATCAATATCAATATTATATAATTATAAATTTTATTAATATCAATATCAATATTATATTATTATAAATTTTATTAATATCAATATACTTTTCAAAATTAATGTTATTAAAAATATTAAATTCAATAAAAGATTTTTATTATTTTATTAAAATTATAATTGTTATTATTATATAATAATAATAATTGATTCATATTGATCAAACATTATAAATATTACTATGTAAATAATAAATTATTTTAATAGGATCAATTATTCAACTCTTATTGTTTTAATTTTTAATTCTTATATCATTTAAATTAATATATATATATATATATATCGTTTATGAAAATATGAATTATAAATAATTAAAATTATTTACTTTTCATTTAAATTTTTTTATTTACTATAATAAAGTATAATAATTAAAAGACAAACGTTATTATAACTAAATTTTTTTTTTTTAGAAAAATAAATGAAAAAAAATTAAAATATATAAGATTCTTATATATATAAAATAATTATTATATTTTATTTTATTTTATTTTATTTTATTTTATTCAATCTGTACTTTATATTTATATTCTACTATTTATTTTATTTTATTTTATTTTATTAAATCTGTACTTTATATTCATATTTCTACTATTTATTTTATTTTATTTTATTTTATTTTATTTCATTTTATTTTATTTTATTTTATTTTATTTTATTTTATTTTATTTTATTTTATTCAATCTGTACTTTCTTATTTAATATTCTACTTTTTATTTTATTTTATTTTATTTTATTTTATTTTATTTAATTCAATCTGTACTTCATATTTATATTTCTACTATTTATTTTATTTTATTTTATTTTATTTTATTTTATTTTATTTTATTCAATCTGTACTTTATATTTATATTTCTACTATTTATTTTATTTTATTTTATTTTATTTTATTTTATTTTATTCAATCTGTACTTTATATTTATATTTCTACTATTTATTTTATTTTATTTTATTTTATTTTATTTTATTTTATTCAATCTGTACTTCATATTTATATTTCTACTATTTATTTTATTTTATTTTATTTTATTTTATTTTATTTTATTCAATCTATACTTCATATTTATATTTCTACTATTTATTTTATTTTACTTTATTTTATTTTATTTTATTTTATTTTATTCAATCTATACTTCATATTTATATTTCTACTATTTATTTTATTTTATTTTATTTTATTTTATTTTATTTTATTTTATTTTATTTTATTTTATTCAATCTGTACTTCATATTTATATTTCTACTATTTATTTTATTTTATTTTATTTTATTTTATTTTATTTTATTTTATTTTATTTTATTCAATCTGTACTTCATATTTATATTTCTACTATTTATTTTATTTTATTTTATTTTATTTTATTTTATTTTATTTTATTTTATTTTATTTTATTTTATTTTATTTTATTTTATTTTATTTTATTCAATCTGTACTTCATATTTATATTTCTACTATTTATTTTATTTTATTTTATTTTATTCAATCTGTACTTCATATTTATATTTCTACTATTTATTTTATTTTATTTTATTTTATTTTATTTTATTCAATCTGTACTTCATATTTATATTTCTACTATTTATTTTATTTTATTTTATTTTATTTTATTTTATTCAATCTGTACTTCATATTTATATTTCTACTATTTATTTTATTTTATTTTATTTTATTTTATTTTATTTTATTTTATTTTATTCAATCTGTATTTTCTGTTGATAATATAAAAAAGGTATTAATGTATAAATAATAATTAATAATATTTAAAATAAAATAAAAAAAATATAATAATTATTTTATATATGTAGTAATTATATATATATATATATATTTTTATTTAATTTTCTAAAAAAAATTTTTTTAGTCATAATAAACGTTTGTCTTTTTTATTTTTATTATTATTTAGAAATTTATTTATTCATTTATAATTTATTTATTCATTTATTTATTTATTACATTATAATACGCCATGTTTTCCGAAATGTACTACAACAAAATACAAATTTATGTAATAAAAATTTTCGAAATGACACACCCCCCTAGATTTATAGTTATACTAATATGTGGCTTATTATTATCATTGGTCATATATTTCACAATAAATACATTGAAATATATAACATCACTCCTTAAATTAATATGATTATAAACCTTAATATTTATATTTCTGACAAATTTTAATAATTTTTTAATTTTTTTCGAAATCCAAATAAAGTGAAATTTTCCATAATATCTATAATATCTACATTTGATTAATTTAAATTAATAGAAGTAATAGAAAAACCATCATCATCATTATCATTACTAGCCTCTTATTGATCTTCTTTTCTTTTCTTAACCCTGTGAAAACTACAATCTTTATGGAAAGAGCGTATTTGGTTTTTGGATCTATCGTGGTTAAGTCATCTATTTCTTTTCCATTGATAATATTATTAATAAATTTTAATATCACAATAAAAGAATTAGCTAGATCACTTGAAATCATGGGTAAAAGATTTAATGGGAAACTTAGTATACCAAAAAAAAGATCTAATGATGAGAATACTTAAGACGCTGTCAACTTATTACCAGCCGTAACATAAGCAATGAAAGATAAAGATCTAACAAGAACTGGAGTGAAATTAAATTCGTTCCTATAAAATAATAAGTGTTTTTTTTTTAATACGAGATAATTATAATTAAATTAAATGAGAAAGATTAAACATTAAAATCACCTTAATGTACAAATTAATAAAGTTAAAATAATTGTTAATTGTAAAGGACCACTCCATAAATCATGAAGACAAGAATTTGAAGAAACGATATTTATTAGTTGACCTTCTCTATATGTATGTATTTATTATTATTATATCAATTGTATCAATTGAAAGTTAAAAAATTTTTTTTTAAAATAACAAAGAAATATTATATATAAAACTTTTCAAAAAAAAAAAAAAAAAAAAAAAGGAATAATAAAATAATAACAATAATAAAAATAAAAAAAATTGTAAAAAAAAAATTATTCTTGATCCTTATATTCTTATATATATATATATATATGAATATAAGAATTAAAATTTTAAATAATAATAGTAATTATAATAATAATAATAATAATAATAATAATAACTAATAATTAAATTTTTTTTTGATAAAAAAAGAAATAGATAAATTTAATAATAAAATATTAATACTAAATTAAAATAAAAAATATAATTAGGGATCTTTTGAGATTTTGAACCAAATTTTCCACTGTTATAATTTGTAACTCCACATTATTCTTAGACTAATGAACAGACAGAAAATAGAGATAGAGAAATAATTAAATTATTAAGGTATTTTTTGTCTTAATCATGAGAACTGGGATGGCTATTTTCCTGCATCTATATGAGCTGTTATCCTCCCATAATGTTTTCCCCTATAAATAAAGTTGGTATTCTCTGGCCATTGTAAGTATTTCTGTTGTTAGACTATATAATTGATAGTGTAGAGAGCAATTGATCTGTGAGAGGATTAATGTAGTTGTTCCTCCCTCGATAATGGTTTGAGAAATCATTGAAAATAATACCCTATAAAGCGATGTATAGGAAATGTCTTTAATATATTAATCTTGCTTAGAAAGAAATCCGCATCAACACTGAAAGGGTTCGGCAAATAATCCAATGAGAGACTGATACGTTTAAGGGAGATTGGTGATCCTGTTATCCTCACATCTCGTTAGTCTTTGTCAAAAAAAAAAAAAAAAAAAAAAAGACCATATAAATTACTAATAATCATTAAAATATAATATTTCATATTTTGAAACAATTGATATATATAAATTTTTTGAAATTCATTATATATTTTAAAAATGTCAATATATATATAAAGAAATTCCAATAGTACAAAATTTTATATTTTAATATTATAATAATTATATTTTTATAACTTCATAATAATATTAATATATAATTATTAATTATAAGAATTCTTATCATGAAATTATTTAATAATAATATTTATATATATTTATTTGATTAGAAATTTTTACTATAATAATGGAAATATAAAAATAAATAATTTTTAATAATTTTAAATCTTTTAGAATGATATTATTAGAATATGAAAATATTTTCCAAGAAAAGTTTTAAGTTTAATAATTTAATTTAATATTTTAATAGTTAATTTTATAACTTATAAGTCATAAAATTATAAATTTAAATTATTACAAACTATTATTATTTAATAAAATAAAATTTTAATATATAATATATAGATTAAATAATATATATACTTTTAATAAGACTCATAAAAACAATTTAAAATATTAACACAACTTAGTTAAAGGCAAAATGATGTATGCAAAAATATAAGAAATTATAAATTATTAAATTTAAATTTATTAATTCGTTCATATAACGATATGACCATAAAGATTAATTCATGAAGAAATTTATTTGAAATGATGAAGAAATCACAAAACAAAATAATAATTCTAATTACTAATATTTCAAAAGAAAAATTATAATAAATAATCTTATTTAAAAAAAGGATTTTAATTTTTTTTCTCCAAAAAAAAACAATATATTTAATCTAAAATTAAAAATAAACTTAATAAATTCAAAATTTCTAAAAACATAGTTGTTATTTCAGAAAAACTTATAAGGAATTTCTAAATATGTTTTTACCTGCTTGTCATTGCTGCCAATAAAAGAGCCATAATATACATTTTTCAAATAATGAACTTTCCAAAAAAAAAATTCTCTAATGAAATTTTATTAAATTAAAAAAAAATTATATTAATTAAGGAAAGTTCTAAATCTTTATTCTCTTTTAAAAACTGAAACTTTCCTTTAAAAAAGTAGCAAACAAATTTTTAATTTAAATAAGTTCCATAAATGAATATATCTAATTGTACTTAAAAATGATATAAACTCTGTAATATTAGTTGATGAAGTCCAATTTATAACACCATTTAATTTTGTTTAATTCTTTATCCATGAGTTTGATTTTTTCACATTGGAAATGAAATATGTTAAATGATAAGTAATTAAATTAATAGTTTTCTGAAAAAATTACATATATTTTAGAAAGAATTTAATTAAATAAAAAATAACTTTTCATATAGAAAATAATTAATTAATTAAAATATCTATATATATATATTACCATTTTTTGTGAGACATTTTAAATTATTTAATAAAAATCATAAATAGTCTACTTTGCCATTTATTTTTAAATCAAAATTATTAAATTTTATTATTATTATTATTATTATTACTGTCAATTTTATGTAATTAAATTTAATAAACAATAATTAATTGTTATTAATTTTATACTATTTAAAATTATTTCTTATATATATAAAATAATTAAAATTTTTGTATTACTGAATGTTTTCTAATTAAAGAAAAAAAAAAAAAAAATGAAAAAATTAAAAATGTTATTTTATTTTTTTATACAAAAAAAGACAAAATAAATTTTTATGATATATAAATAATTGTATTTAATATATATATAATGAAATTAAAAATATTATTTTGTTTGATAATACTTTTTCTTGTAAATAGAAGTAAATATATAAAAATAATAATATAAATATTGAATATACAAAAAACAGTAAATAATCATATTAAATATTATATATATATGAATACCTCTATAAAAAAAATAGCATTACAGAAAACAATTATTTTAAAAGCAATAGCTTATGCAAAAGATGAAAATAATCAAATATTTACAGATAGTGTAAAAGAATTTAACGAATATTCAAAAAAAAATAACTTAGATATTACATTGTACTTGAATCTTCTAACACGATCCAATTCTACAGGATTAAGTAATGATATTGGATCATCAATAGAAAATTTACTGGAAAGAAAAAAGAACAAATATGATTTATACTTTTATGAAAATTTGTTCACTCCACTATATAGTCCATATTTATATAATTTAAAAGAATTATTATCAGAAGAACACATAAATTTATTTAATGAAAATATTTTAAATCAAACATGCTATTATCATAATAAATTAGTAGCACTAGTAAAATAATAATTTTATATCTATTGTATATCATGAATCATATTTTCAAAATTTTAAATTCGAATAATAATAATAATAATTTAATAATAATAATAATTTAATATTAATAATGATAATAATTTAATAATAATAATAGTAATATATATATATAACCCTTTTTTTTATTTTTATAATACTTATAAATATAAAATAAAAATATTTTATAACATGGAAGCCCTTTGCCTTAAGATATACAGTACTCTATTCCAATCAAGAAATTCTAAATAAATATAACAGATCAATTCCTACAACTTGGGATGAATTAATAGACACAAGCCAATTTATTATTGAAAAAGAAATTATTCAAAATAATAATACAGATTTAGTAGCCTATAACGGTTTATTTGATGGTTATTCTCAATGAAATTTATATATACAAATATTTATTCTATTATTATAATTTGGATAATATATATATAGATATTAATAATAATTTATATAATAAATAATAATAATAATAAAAGACAGTGAAGAAGGAATATGCTCTATTTATGAATTTATTTATTCTTGTAGAAAGTCAATTAATTCACCTTTTCCTAAATTAACAGGTTCAGCAAGTTTAAATGCACTACATTTAATGAAAAAAATTAAAAATGAAATTTCCTCAGGTTAGAATGAAAAGAATTAATAATAATAATAATAATAATAATAATAATAATAATAATAATAATAATAATAATAATAATAATAATAATAATAATAATAATAATAATAATAATAATAATAATAATAATAATAATAATAATAATAATAATAATAATAATAATAATAATAATAATAATAATAATAATAATAATAATAATAATAATAATAATAATAATAATAATAATAATAATAATAATAATAATAATAATAATAATAATAATAATAATAATAATAATAATAATAATAATAATAATAATAATAATAATAATAATAATAATAATAATAATAATAATAATAATTAATAATAATTAATAATAATAATTAATAATAATAATAATATTAATCAGTTAATATGTTTTTAATTATAAATTATATTTTTTTAAGATAAAATATTTTCTTCCAATGAAGATTTTACAATAGAAAGATTATTAGATGGAAATGCCATATTTTTAAAATATTGGTTTCTTTTTGATAGAGAATTTAAAAAGAATGATGTCTATAAAATGTCACCGCTGCCTGGAATTTCCCAAGGTGTTTCTGGTTCAACAAGGTCAGGAGTTAATATTGGTATTGATAGAAACATACATGTGGAAAAATTAGATGCAGCAGTAGAAGCTTTTAAATTTATTACTTCTAAGAAATTACATAAAAAATTTTTAAAAGATCAACGAAACATGTCTGGTATAACTAGTTTCTATGAGGATGAAGATATTTGTATAAATATTAATTGTGATCTTATTAAAAAACTTCAACCTATCACAAGAATTACCAATATGACCTGGAATTTTGAAAAATATTATGAAAAATTTAGAACCAATATATATGATTACTTATATAGAGATTCAGAAGCCAAAAAAATTTTGAAAAATACCGAAGATCTTACTAAAATATATTATATTTCATTGGATAAGAATGAATCCTTCACAGGAATACTGATTATTGCTATTGTTATCACTCTTGCATTTTTGATGATGCTATCCTTAGTATGCCTCTTTATTAAAAAGTTTGACTTTGATTTTCTTCCGAAGGGATATTGGTTTATATCGATAATTGGGCTTATCTTTATTCTAATGTTATGCGTTGTTAAGCTAGGAAGAGTGACTGATTTAAAATGTCATTTATATACTATGTTTATGACAGTGGGTTATACCTTTAACATTATACCTATTCTCTATAAGTTAATTATTAATTTCCCAGAAAATAATAAAGTATCATATTGGGTAAATCAACATAAATATCTTTTTTTTGTTCTTTTTGTATTTGTTGATTTGATATTAAATGGAATACTCTTTTTATTACCTCATAAAATCAAAATAGTTAATGTAATCGAAGGTGAAAATTTTGAAAAATGTCGTATGAATAATATGATTGGATCATTAGTGACAGCCTTACTTATACTCTATAAGGTTTTCATTATACTAGTAGTTTTAGTATTAATCTTTTCAGAATGGTGTCTTGAAAAAACAAAGTTTGAAATTCGATTCATTGTTTCAACCATTTATATAGATATTATTTGCATTATTATACTTTTATATATGCATTTTATTACAATTCGAAGTTATATTTCTTATCTTCTTATTAGAATAGGTATCATTATAGTTATAGCCATTTCAAATTATATATTTACCTATGGCTTTAGATTAATAGTACCATTATTAAAGGAAAAGGAGAAAAATATATTAAATGGTAGTACCTTTAATTGTATAAAATCAACACAACAATATTCAGGTAACAAAGATTCAGAAAGTGGTACAATGACAAATAAATCTTCAGTTCTTTCAAAATTAGTTAGTTATCATTATAAACAATCTTCAAATGATAGTTTAAGTGATTCAGTTTATAGTAAAAGTGTTAAAACCAGTATTTTTTCAGGAAATGATCAACCGGTAGTTAGAGCATCAACAAATCTTATTATATGTACTAATAATGATGAATAATAATTACCTATATATTAATCCAAAAAATAATAATAATAATAATAATACTTAAAATTTTTTTTTAAAGAAAAAATTGTTTAATCTTATTTATCATTGTAATTATTAAAAATATAATGAAATAATAATACAATAATTATTTAAAAGATTATTTCATTTAATTAATTACTATGTAAAATTAACAAATAATAAATATATTAATAAATTAAAATAAATAAATAAATAAAAAAGTGAAAAAAAAATAATAATAAATAAAATAAAAAAAAAATAAAAAAATAAAAATGATAAAATTATAAAATAATACGGTCTTTATCCTTGCACAGACTTAATTAAATCTAGTATAGAATTTTTTTTTTTTTTTTATACTAGGAATAAATTTTTGTGTTGATATATTATAAAGATATACTTATTTTATTTATATATTAATCAATTGATATTTAAACTTATCAATATTAATAAATAAAAAAAAATAATAGATATTATTTATTATCAACAGTTTTACTAATAATATTTAAATACTATAAAAATTATATTTCAAAATTTTATAATTAGTATTTTTTATTATTAATTAATAAACTTTTTTTAAATCTATGGTATATATTTTAAAAATTAAATTAATTTTTTTAATATATCTAAAAATGTCAAATCATGTATATATAAAATTATTTCAAATAAAAAAATTTTTAATTTTTTTTTTTGGTTTAATATTATTAATAAAAAAAAGTATATAAAATATTATTCAAACATGTTAACAATGGGTGCCCCGAAAGTTCCAAAGGTTATTTTAAAAGCTTTAAAAGATTATGAAGATGACATTGAAGTACTTTCAACAAGTTCAGTTGGTGGAGGTTGTATTAATGAAGCATTTCATTATGTTACCAATAAAGGTGATTTCTTTGTTAAAGTAATTATTTAAAAATATATATATATATATATATATATAATATTTAAAATAAATAAGTTTTATTATTTAAATTCGAAGTTCCTTCTAAAATAAATAATACAAATTGAATATATCAGCAATAAAAAACTAATATAGAATTACTAAAATATAACTTTTTTTTATTTAATAATAATAATAATAATAATAATAATAATAATAATAATAATAATAATAATAATAATAATAATAATGAAAATAAATAAAATAAATAAACAAATAAAATCAAAATTATATAAATATTTATTTTTAAAAGATAAATAAGGATAATGATGCCTATGAAATGTTTATGGCTGAAAGTAAAGGACTTGAAGAAATTAATCGTGCTGTTGAAGGATTTGCACCAGAACCCATTGTTTATGATTACTTGAATGAAAATAAAAAAGGTGGTGCTTTTCTTATCACTACCTATCTACAATTGACATCAAATAATTCTCGTGAAACTCAAGTACAATTAGCTAAAAATTTAGCTAAAATGCATAAACATGTTCCACTTAATTTAAAATTTGGATTTAGTGTTCCTACCATGTGTGGTAGTACTCGTCAAGATAATTTTTATGAAGACAATTGGGTAGAATTTTTAAAAAAAAGAAGATTTATTCCAATCATTCATCATTGTCTTTCTAATTCTAGAAATCCAAAAGCATTAAAGGAAAAAGGTGACTTTTTAGTTCAACATATGGATTTATTATTTAAAGATTACTCTCCACAACTGGGTCTTATTCATGGTGATTTATGTAATTTTTCTTTTTTTTTTTTTTTTTTTTTTTTTACTTTTTTTTTTTATAATGCTTTAATTACATATTTATAATGTAATAATAATATAAAATAATACATTTCAAATTCAAATTTCTAATTTAATTTTTTTTTTTCAATTATAATAAACGCATGTTTATTTTTATAAAATTTAGGGAGTGGAAATTGGGGTGTTAATGGAAGTAAGTACTATTGGTTTTACTTATTATAAATATGTATTATAAGTTCATAATAAATATTTACTATCTTAATAATTAAATATATAAATAACATAAATATAAAAATATATATTTTATATTATTATATAATTAATTTTTTATTTTATTTGTTTTTTTAACTTTCAAAATTAATATTTGAATATATTATAAATAAAGAAACAGGAAAACCAGTAATCTTTGATCCAGCTGTTACTTATGTAAATTTAAATAATAATATATTTCATATTTTTTTTTTTTCTTTTTAAAGTAATTTATGAGTTTTATTATTATAATGGATTCTTATAAACTTATATAAATTAATATAATATTCATAGGGTGATCATGAATATGAATTAGGTATTATGCGTATGTTTGGAGGATTTGGATCATGTAAGTTTTGTTTTAACAATTATATATATATATATATTAACATGTATTAAATAATTAGAAAAACATTTATAAAAGCATTTATTAATAAATATGAAATAAAGAAAATAATAATAATAATAAAGAAAATAATAATAATAATAAAGAAAATAATAATAATAATAATAATAATAATAATAAAGAAAATAATAATAATAATAATAATAATAATAATAAAGAAAATAATAATAATAATAATAATAATAATAAAGAAAATAATAATAATAATAATAATAATAATAATAATAATTATAGTAAAAAAATTTTTATTATAAAAATAATCTATATATATATTAAAATATACAATATTTATTATAATTTTTTTTTCATTTATTTATTTATTTATTTATTTATTTATTTTATCAATTTATTATTATTATTATTATTTTATATATATATTTATTATATTTTACGTTTTTATTTTAATATATATATATATTTCAATTAAAATTATACATATTATCTAATTATTAAAATTTTTTAATTTTATTCGGAATTAGACTTTTATGAAGAATACTTTAAACATTTCCCAAAGCAAAAGGGTTTTGAAATGCGTATGAATTTATATGAACTTTATCATCATTTAAATCATATGTATCTTTTTGGTGGTAGTTATGAATATTCTGCTTTAACATTATTAAATTCAATTAACAAGCATTTAGAAAAAGTTATTAATGAACCAGATTATATTTATTAATATTATATAATAAATTTTTAAAATAAAAATAAAATAAAACATAACATAACATAACATAACTAAAAAAAATATTAAACAAAAATCAAAAAATAAAACAAAACAAAACAAAACAAAACAAACAAAAAAAAAAAAAGAAAAAAAAAAATATATATATATATATATATATATATATATATATATAATAACAATAATAATAATAATAATAATAAAGAGAAGCAAATATCGAAATAAAACTAGACTAGATTAATAATTATTGTTTGATAAAAAATAATCAATTTTTTAATAAGATATCTTTAATTCTAAATTAATATTCTAATTTTTTTACTGATTCTTTTTTTTTTTTTTTTTTTTGTTTTTTTTTTGTTTTTGAGATTGAAATGACTTTATTTGGGGGGAATGTCCGTTAATATCACATATATGATAATAACTTCTATTATTCTTTTTATATCAATATTTTATTTTTTTTTATTGGAACTGAAGTTAGAAGACTTTTTATTTAATTTTGGATATTTTTCCTCTTGCTAAAGTAATCAATATCCATCGGATTAATCGGATTATTTCCAACTTTCATCATATGATCTTGCTAAAATAATTCTTTTAAGAGTTTCCAAGTAGTCATCTGGATTACTTGTTCAAGTTGAATTGAATAATGTTTTTTTTTTTTTTTTTTTTTTTTTTTTTTTTTTTTTTTTTTGTAATCATCTGTGAAGAATATTAAATGTATGTATATTAATTTTTCTTTGTTTGTGATACTTTATTCAATTTTTTTTTGCTTCTATTAACATTTCCTTTGCTTTGTCTAACATTCAGATTACTTTGCCTTTTATTCTCTGGCTTTAAACTTTTTAAGTCTTGTTAAGCCATTATTCTATATCAGCATTATTGTTTCCGTATTTTCTCTTGGAGGAATGTGTATCATTTCGAAAAGTGTTGCATTTCTCAATTATGGCTTAAAAAATTTTTAATTGCTACATTATATAATTTTTATTAACTAATAAATAAATAAATAACTAAATAAATAATTAAGTAAATAAGTCTTTAAATATTTAATTATAAAATATTTTTAAATAAATAAATAATAAATAATAAATAGTAATAATAAATAATAAATAATAAATAATAACAAATAATAAATAATAAATAATAACAAATAATAAATAATAAATAATAACAAATAATAAATATAATAAATAAATATAATTAATAAATATAATTAATAATTGATAATTGATAATAAGTTTTTCAATTAAAAAAGAAAGATAATTCAAAGGTATATAGTATACTGAACATAGAACTTCAAATAAATGTTAAATCTTTTATTATTTTAAATGATAAGATGGAAATTTTAGAATATGAAATTCTACATAATCATCTTTAAAACGAATACGAAGCATCTAAATCATTAGTAAAAACATAAAATTAAAGAAACAATAAAGAAAAAGTCCTTTTTCTTTGGATATTAGACCAAATCGTATATTTAATGAAATTTCTCAGGACATGGGATTAATATGAGATGAATTTAACTCCATTAGAACCCAAATAATAAAAAGTTAAAATAAGCAATTACCTCCTGACATAACAATTATTGAAGAAATTCCAGAGGAATCAGAATATTATAAAACAGAAAATGGTGATAAATTTTATGATATTCAAAAATTCTAATTTAATAATTTTTCAATCCCTATTCAAAACAAAAACTATTCACACAATGTAATGAAGATAAATTTGCAGATGATACATTTTATACTGCGCCAAAAATTTTAGATAACAAGTTTTCATTACTGGAACATATGCTGAAAAAATAAATAGTTTTTACACTACTTCCATTTCAATATTAAAAAATAAAAAAAAAAAAAAAAAAAAAAAAAAAAAAAAAAAAAACAATCCACTTACCAAACATTATTTAAAGAAATAAAAAAAAAAATGCAAATAAATTTAATAACAGTATTGAAATGCAACAAAAAAATTTTTTTTCCTTATATAAATATCAAATATTGTGTTTGGCACTTTAAAAGATCATTAAAAATTCAAAAAAATAGATTCTATTCTAATGAAATTGATAATAATAATAATTTATATACTTATTATAAAGCTATTTCGAATTTTCCATTTATTAACCCTATTTATACACCAGGCGCTTACTCAAAAATAAAAAATACACGCAAAAAAGAAAAATGAATATAATAATTTTTTAGAATTTTTAGAATATTTTAAAATCAACTATTTAAATAAATATAATGCAAATAACTGGAATTATTATAACAATATAAAACACATTACAAATAATGCATCAGAATTTTTTAATAATTATTTAAATAATCTTTTCCCCCAAAAAAAAAAAAAAAAAAAAAAAAAAAAAACTACTATTATAAATTAATAATAGTATTAAAGAAAGAAGAAGCCTTATCATATAATGATTACGATAGGTGAATTAGAGGTTCTTTTAAAAAAAAAAAAAAAAAAAAAAAAAACATTAATAGAACTGATGAAATCAGGGCTTTAATTGAATGTTATAAAAAAAAAAGAAGAAAAATTAATTTGTATTGGATGTGATGATGATGATATAGTTGAATTATGGTATGATTGTTTAATTCATATAAATAATATATAATACTAATTTTTTATAAATTAATATTTTTCTAACCTTTTTTAATTAAGATTATAATTTTAAAAGATATTATTTTTCAGTTTTTTTTATAAATTAAATTTTAATTAAAACTTTTCCATTTGATAATAATTGTTTTGTTATTAATATCAATATCAGAATTACATTATATAGAATATCAATATTTTATTTAGTTATTTTCATTATTAATATCAATATTAATATTATATAGTTTTTTTATTATTAATATCAATATCAACATTATATAGTATTTTTATTTTATTAAAATTTTAGTAATAAAATAATACTAAAAATTGATAAAAGTTAAGAAAAAATATAAAAGAGTAATAATAAAACATTTTTAACATATTTATTTAACATATTTATTATTCTTTTTTTATTATTTATTAAAAATATTAAATTATTATTTTATATTTTTTATTTAAATATTTATTTTATTTATATGTTTATTTTTTAAAAAATTTTTAAGCCACATTTTAGGAAATGCACACCTCCTTCCCTTGAGTCTTTCCATAATACAGTTACTGTAAGTTAGAAGACTAATCTTTTTTAATTTTTTTTTTTTTTTTTTTTTTTTTTTTTTTTTTTTTTTTTTTTGGTATACATTTTTACTAATCATTAATATTAATTTAACCTCGATTTTATCAGACTCTTTGATAATTAGTCATATGGTTCTATTATTAAATAATGAATTTTAGAACATTATTGTTAACAACCGTTGAAGTGTTATTATTAACTGCCGGTAATGCATTATTGTGTATAACAACCTGTACAACATTGTTGTTTTGACTTGGAAATAGGTTCTTGAACCTGAATTGGAGGTTTAGGTTGGTAATAATATCTATTAATAATATCAGATTAAGAATATTCTTAATCTAATATATGTTGTCTATTTATTTAATATAAATAATACTTTAAGGATTACGGTTAACAAGGAGAGAAGTGAGTAGTACGATTATGATATTATATTATGTGAATAAGTTTGTTACATTTGTGTAAGTTACACAAAAATATTTAAAAGAATTGTTAACATAAATTTATATAATATAAAATGAAGCATAAAACTAAAACATAAAGATAATTACACTTAATAAATTACATTATATTTTTTTTTTTTATTTATTTTATTTTATACTTTTATTTCTATTTATCTTTTTTTTTCTTTTTTTTTTTTTTTTTTTTTTGATATATTACAAAAAAAAATATTTAAAACTGTTAACAATATGTAATTATTATTATTATTATTATTATTATTATTATTATTATTATTATTATTATTATTATTATTATTATTATTATTATTATTATTATTATTATTATTATTATTATTATTTGAAATATTACATAATAAATATTTAAAAGTGATAATAAAAAATAAATAAATTAATTTTTAATATTTATCTATATATATTTTTTCATTTATAATTAAAAAATATCTATTTAAATTTTTATATGTAATAATTAATTTACATTATTTTTATTTTAATTACTATCGTTATAACTACTATTAAAAATATAATTCATAATTATAATTATTTTATTAATATTTTTTTTTTTATATTATTGTAACTTATTAATACTAAATAACAAATAAAATATAATCGAATTACTTTCTATAAATAATCAATTTTAAAATAGTTAATAAAATCAAAATTATTCAATTATTTTTATTAATTATAATAGGTATTTATTTATTTTTTTTTTTTTTTTTAATATAAAAAAAAAAAAAAAATAGTATTTCATGATTAATAATAATTAATAAAGTTAGTAGAAATATTATTGTTTGAATAATTATAATTATTGGCACTATAATTGGATTTACTACGATTTGGTACATCATAACTTAATGAGGCGTTATTATAAAAATCTTGAAGATTATTATTTAGAATGCTATTACTTTGTTCATTATTTGATAAACTATTAGAATAACTATTATTAACATAAGTAAATGATTCATTATAATCATATATCTGAGGAGCAATATTAGAAACAGTTGAGTGTTGAGATCTATTAGAAAGACTGTAACTACTGAAGTTATATGATTCAGATAATTGTGAATGATGAGATTTCTTTGGATAATTTAATGTAGAGTTTTTAGAACCTTTTGAACCATTAAATCCCTTATTGTATGGATCTGAAGCTTTTATTTTATGTGAAACTTTATTTCTTGTATTTATTGATTTTTTATTATTACTATTTAATTCTTTATATTTTTTTACCATAGAAATACCATAATAAATTAAACCACAGATTACTATAATACCAACTATGCCAAAAACGACTAAAAGAAGTGGAATTTTATTTCCTTCAACACTCTATTTTATTTTATTTTATTTTTTTTTTATTTTATAAAGTATAAACAAACAGTAATATTAGTATTAATAATTACGATAGAATTAAAATTATTTATTTGTATATTATAAATTTTTCTTATTAAATTATAGTATTATCATAAGAATTTTACATACAAATATATAAATATTAAACTTACTCCTTTTTTTTGATCCTCACTACTGCCAGTCATATCAGTATTACCCATTTGATATTTTACATTGGAACCAATATATTTAATTTCATTATTAAAGCTATCTAAATTAATAGCAAAAGTATTACCATTACTAACAGTTGCTAAGCCAACAATACATTCTGTATTTGATCCATCTTGCTTATAGTTATAAAATATACTTTTAGTATTACTATTAAACATATTAATACATTCTTCTTTTGTAATATCTTTTTTTCTTAAATTTTCAATAGTAGAGGCTGCAAATGATTCTCCTATTAATTCTTTATTTGAAAACTTGAATTTTAAAGTGGTATGTTCATCTTTAGGTAAGTCAAAAAATTTACATAATTTCTCTACATGATTATACTCCACAATATTACAACGATAGTCATTCACTTTTGTACAATGTTTAAAACATTCAAGAGGCTCTTCAGCTTTTATTGGACCAGCATTCTTTAAAGCTTTTTTACTATCTTTAAAAAGCTTTGCATCCTTAATAACAATGTAATTTGATACTAATGGTTTTGTTTCTGGTATAAAGTCGCTTTTTATATACATTTTGAATAAAATTATTTTATTAATTCTTTATTATCTATTTATTTTTATTTATTTACTTTATTAAACTTTTAATTTTTGGCACTTTTTATTTATTTATTTATTTATTTATTATTATTTTATTTTAATTTTATTTTAATTTTATTTTATCTATTAACAATGGTTTTATTACTTATTTTTAAATAATTTATTTTTATTTAAAATTTACTATGAAGAAGCTTTATTTTTTAATAAATTTTTATTTTATGATTTTAAAAGGTTAATATTATTTCTTTTTCTTTATTTTTACTTTTTTTTTTTTTTTTTTTTTTTTAAATGTTTATTTGAAATACTTTATTTATTTATTTTTAGTATTTCATATATTTTAAATATTTATTAAAAATTAATTTATTAATTTTATTTTATATTATTTTATTTTTTAAATAAATATAAAAAAATTTTTTTTATGTAAAAATCTAAGTATTTATATATTTTGTTTTTCTAAACAATCAAATAATACCAATTTTTTTTTTAATTATTTACATATAGTACAAATAAAATAGGTATATTAAAATGATTATTGATGATTATAAAATTATAAAAAAAATAAAAAAAAATATATTATTTTATAATGAATAATAATTTTTAAAATTTGTATTTACACAAAAAAAAAAAAAATTTTTTTTCTTCTTTTTATATAAATACAAAAAAAAAAAAAAAAAAAAAAAAAAGAAAAAAATAAATTAAATTAAAATTAATTAAATAATTAATTAATTACAAATATGAACTTTATTTAATAATTAAATTTTTAATCACAATCCTTTTTTTTTTTTTGATCAATTTTTTTTATATTCAAAATTCAAAAAAAAAATTTTTTTTTTTAATATAACACGATATGTTTAAAATATAAAATGAATTTTTTTTTTTAATAGTACTGATATTAACATAATATATTATAAATATGTTCAATATTAACACTTATTTTAAATAAAATAACTTTATAAATATATTAATATATTGAAAAAATAAACTTGAAATATTAATAAAACTCATATTTCTATATTACATCAGTTAAATGAATATAAAATAATATATATATATGTATCTACATATAAAAGAAATTAGTTATTAATAATTCTAGATTTTTTATTATTTATATGTAATCTTTTCAGAAAAAAGAAAATTTTCAAAAAAAAAATAATAGAAAAAGAAATAAAAAAAATAAATGAATAAAAAAGTAATAAAATCAATAATAATTAGTTATTATAATCATAACAAAAACATATAATTATTCATTTTCTATAAATATTTATTATTAATAGATTATTATTAAATATTTTTTGAATAAAAATAAAAAATATAATTATTTGGATATATTGGCCATTATTTAATTTATTATAAAAAATATAAAAAAATTTTATTTTTTATAATTTATATTAAAACAACCAATATGTATCAAGCCATTATTAAATAATATTAAAACAAATAATATAAATTAAAGTTTGGTGTAACAACATTTTAATAATACAGTTGTTATAATAATATAAAAAACAATGACTTTATATATAATTACTTTTATAATATTTAATTTTAATTTGTATCTCCCGTTTTATATTTTTATTTTTTATTTCTTTTTAAGGTTATTGGTATATATATTATATATATCTAATATTAGTAAAAATACAATATTTAATATTATTATTGATCAATAATAATTCATATTTATATACTAATCAAATAATAATAATATAATAATAATAATAATAATAATAATAATAAAATAATAATAATAATAATAAAGATAATAACAATAACAATAATAATATTAATAATAATTATAATAATAATAAAAATAATAATTATAAAGGCTTTTAATAGAATAATAAAACTAAACTTCTATTAAAAGTCTTTATAATTATTATAAATAATAAAACTAAACTTTATATATAAAGAAACAATACAAACTAATAATATATTAAATATATATTTTTTTTATAATATATATAACGCAATATTTCCAAAATAATACTACTTAATGTTAACATTGACTAAATCTTTCCAAATAAATTCATATATTTCTCAAATATATAAAAAAGAAAAAAATAATGATAAAGCTATTTTCATAGATTTTATAAATATTAATCATAAAAGAAAAAAAAATTATATTTTGCTTTTAGTAATTATAGTTAATATATAAATCTAACATTCCAAGAATATATATTAATATTATCATTTTTATTTATTGCTATTTATTAAAATTTTACTGATAAAATTCAAAATTCATTAAAATTTTTATGAAAAATATTTTAATTGTAAAATTTATCCAAAAGTTTTAAGTATTAAATATTCATGATATTCATTAAATTAAAAACGATATCTTTGTTTCTTTATCTCGTTTCTTTTTTTTTCTTTTGCCTAATATTAAAAGCAATAATATTAATTAATTAATTATATATTTTGAATATTTTTCCCCTTTATTTTCTGTAATTATTAATACAATAATATAGTATAATCAGACATTGCTAAAATTAATTCATTAATTTTTAATTTTTTTCTATCTTTACTTTTTTTATTTTTTTTTTTTTTTTTTTTTTAATTAAAACAATAAAATTAGCATTAATATAAAGTATTATTTAATTACTATTTATAATAATTTAATATTCATTTATGAATTATTAAATATTAATATTATTAATAACCTTGACCAATACCAGTAGTGGCCGTTACATATAATTTATACCATGTTAATTTGAAAATCATCTATATTTTACTTAATTATTGAAATATTAATTAATAACTTCATATTAATTCAAAAGTTGACATTATTCATTTTATTATTGAAATTTATTTTAATTAATTTTAATTAAATATATATTTTTTTATTTTGTATTTTCAATTAAGTTATTAATTATATATTTTTATGATATTAATATATCATATCCACGTATTTTTTTTTTTTTTATGAACATATAATCATTTTTTTATTATTTCACTATTTATACATAGAAAAAATTTTTTTTGAAATAAAAATAATAAGTAAATAAATAAATAAATTATATATATTAATTATGTTAAGTATCATATCCATATATTTCTTTTTATTTTTTATTTAATTGCAAGCATTAACTCTCTATTTTTTTTCTCTTGTAATACATAAGACATAAATGTAGTTTCTTTTTTTTTTTTTTTTTTGAGATAAAAATATTAAATAAATAATAGTAATATATAGTCAAATAAAAAGTTTATAGTTTAACTAAAAACTATTAATATAAAATAATAAAAAATATTGAAAAAATATCAAAATTAATAATTTAGGTTAAATGATATATAAACTCTGCCGTCAATTTTTTTAATATTTTGTTTTGGTTTTTAATTTTTAATTTTAATTTTTTATTAATATTTTATTTTAAATCATGTTTCCAATTAAAAAAAAAAAAGATATACATATAAATTATTATTATTTAACAAATTAAAAAGTATTCTAATTAATATTATTATTTTTCAATAAATTATACATATATTAAAAATAATCATATTCAAAAAATACAATAAAAATAATATTATATTATATATGTATCTTTCTTGTAAGGCTTTTAATTTTTGAAAAATAATTAATATTTATAAACTAATTACTAAACCTAACAATATATAAAATATAAAATTATTTTTATATTTGATTATATTTTCATAAATAAATATGAGTTATCTATGATCTTTGAGTTAGTGTTTTTAATTTCATATTTAAATGTATAAAAAATATTTTTTTAAATATATTATGAAATTTATTTTTTTTTTTTTTTTTTTTTTTTTTTTTTTTTTGAATATTCTTATTAAATTATTAAATTTATATTTTTTTTTCATGTATATATAACTTTTTTACAGAAATCAATATAAATATTATATAAATTCATACTATAAAAAAAAAAAAAAAAAAAAAAAAATTTTTAATTATTGTATTATTAATAAATACAATAAAATATTATAGCAAGTAAATTTTAATCATATTTATATTTTATTAATAAATTTTTTAAAATTTATCCAATAAATTTATTTATTTTTGTACCCATAAAAAATTAAAAATATATAAAAAAAATAAAAAACAACATAAAAAAAAAACATGCTTTTTTTATATAATTTTTAAAAAGTAATATAAAATTTATTAATTAATATTTATAAATTAATAATTAAATTAAAACTCTATTATTATTATTATTATTATAATATTTTACAACTTTTTAACTTTTTTTTTTTTTTTTTTTTCAAATATAACAATATTTTTTTTTATCCACGTAATATTAATAAAAAAATAAATATATATTTAATTAATAAAAAATTAATACTTTTTAATTTATATACTAATATTTTAAATTAATAAAAAATATATTATTATTAAATAAATTTAATAAATAATATTTATTAATATTTAATATTTATATAATTTTTTTTTTAAATATTACCAATAATTGATATCAATAAAAATATGAATTTTTGGTTTGAAACTGTATGTAAATTATTAATTCAGATTTACAATATTAATTATAAAAAATAGTTTCCAAGATTTTTTATTTTATCTTTATCTAAAATTAATTAAAAAAATTTAGCTAAAATAGAGAAATAATTATAATTAATTATTAATTTATATTAACAATAATAATTATAATAAATAGTTTCCAAGATTTTTTATTTTATCTTTAATCAAAATTAATTAAAAAGATTAAGCTAAAATAGAGAAACAATTATAATTGATGATTTTCATTAGTTAATTATTAAAATATATCAAATTTAAATAGAGTATTATATTGTTATGACTTCATACTTTGTTGTATATTACATGATTGTCATTATTTTGAAACTTATAAATTATATTAATAATAATGAAATTAAAAAATTAATCTTTTTTTTTTTTTTTTTTTTTTTTTTTTTTTTAACTTGTTAATTTCATTATTATTAATAAAATTTATAAAAGTAATTAATTATAAATTATTTAATATATTAATTCTTAAATACTTATAAATTAGTAAAAATTTTCATATCATAATAATTTATTATAATAATTAATAGTAGATTAAAATATAATTATTATCTGTATATTTAATAATAATAATAATAATAAAAATGTACAATAAATCAAATTACTTATAGTTATTATTTTATATGATCAAAAAAAAATGATTTATTAAAAATTAATATTTTATGAAAAGAATAATCGTTACTATTATAATAGGAATAATCAATAGTTAACGGTCTTTCTATTTTTTAATTAATATGCTTTAGATCTATGTATAATAATGCCATTAAAAAAAATAATATGTAAATAATACTAATTATACTGAATCATTAAGAATTAATATATAATTATAATATATTTATAATTAAAATAATTATAATAAATCTATTGAGAAACAATAAATAATTATATAATTGTTATAATTTAATATTATAACAATTAATTTCAATATACTTTATTCATTATAATTATTTATATTTGGAATTATGTCTATTATTAATTACTAAAAAACCTTCAATTATATAAATATTATTTAATATTAATTATTTATATCTTATATAAAATGATTTAATATATTTATATATATTATATTATAATAGAATTTAAACATTTTATTTATTTAAAGTCAATAAGAAAAATAATTATAAAAAATAATATATAATTATATAAATAATTATTGTTATTTTATCTGTTATAATTATTATTCATAATTCATATGGATAAAAGTTCAAATTATGATGGAAAGGCTATTCTTTTCTATGGCACCAAAAACAATAAAATGATGATAATTTTATAGATGTTCTTGGTATAAATAATTGTATGAAGAATAACTTTTATTAAAATTCCATAAAGTAAATAAAGATTTATTACTATTAAATGATAACCTTGAAAGTGTTGAATGAAAAAATATATATATATATTTTATATATATATATATAATATTTTTTTTAATTTTCCCTAGGTATATAAATTTTTTTAAATTAATTTATTAAATTTAATGTGAAAATTATTGACACATTAAAAATTACTATTTAAAAATTTATTATAAATTTAGATGGTTATTAAAATTTATTAAAAATTCATTTAATAAAAATTTATATAGTGATAATTGTTTATTATTATTATTATTATTATTATTATTATTATTATTATTATTATTATTATTATTATTATCAGAATTGGAATTATAATTGTGATTTTTTTTTTATTTTAGCTATCTTTTTTTTTTTTTTTTTTTTTGAACAAGTATAACAATTTTAATATAACAATTTAGTTATCATTTTATTTTTTTTACATATATTAATTATTAATTATTATCTATTTATTAATCATTTATTTCGTTTATTAATTACTAAACTAATTATTAATATTTAATATTTTATTTGTACTATATTAATTTTATTTTATTTTATATTTATTAGTAATTATTGATATTTATTTAGGAAATACAAAAAAAAAATTTTTTTCAAATTAATTTTATATGAAATTACTTTTTTTGTTGAATAAACCATATCAAAATAAAATAAAATAATAATAATAAATAATTAAATAATAAATAATATATTAAATATTAAACCAAAAAAGTAAAGATTTTAATGCAATTTTTTTTTTTTTTTAATTATATTTAATATGGAATAAACTTTTGTACAAAAGAATGTTGAGTTCAATGAATTCTCCGTTAACATTTTTCAAAATAGAAATTTTTTAAAAAAAAAAAAAAAAAAAAAAGAAAAAGAAAAAATAAAAAAAAAATTTTTTTTTTATTAATTTTAATTAAATTAATTTTTTTTTTTTATGTTAAATATGATTTCATCATTTGAACCAATAAATTATTAATAATATAAAAAAAACAATGTAATTTTCAATATTAAAAAAAAAATTTTTTGTATACAACATATACTCATATGTACATATATAGAAATTAAGAAATTAAATATGATTTAAAAATTATAATTTTAAAGTTTTAATTTATTGATAAATGTTTCAAAATGCAATGTGGAACAAATATAAATAAAATCGAAATAGAAAACCTCAAAAAATTTATTATAAAAATAATAACAATAAATAAATAAATAAATAAATAAATAAATAAAAAAAAAAAAATTGAAAATTGAAAATTGAAAATAAAAGCTTTAAAATATAAAAAAAAAAAAAAAAAAAATTAGTTTTATTTCAATATAATTAGTTCTCCAATAAAAGATATTTGTTTATTTATTATTCTATTTTATTACATTTTCAATTCAAATTTTTATTTTTTATTCCAATTTTATTAATTTTATTTATTAGAAAAAAATTGATATATCTATCATTCATATATTCATATATATATATATATAAATATAAGAAAATATAAATATAAATAATATATGCGATATTCATATAATTATTACTATTATTTCTTTTATTACTAATAATAACACATTCATTAAAAGTTAATAAAGGTGTAATCTTTTCTGGTTCAAAAATATATATATATATATAATAAGAAAAAAAAATATATATATTTATATATAAATCTATTTATTTATCTATCTATCTATTTATATATATATTTTTTAATATATATTTTAATTATTTTTAAACTTTAAAATTATTTAAAATGATCTTATATTAGCCTTTTTTAAAAATATAAGATATCATTTAAATAATTTTAGATATTAGCTTTTTTTAAAAATATAAGATATCATTTAAATAATTTTAAATGTTAAATATATAAATATGAATATTTACTAATATCATTTTTTTCTTATTTTTTATTTTATTTTTTTTTTTTTTTATATTTTAATTTTCTTTATTTCATTATTTTATTTAGATATGTATGTTAGATTTTCAAACTAAAATTCTATTCATCAAATTACAAAAAAATAAAATTTTCATATGAAGTGTATGAAATTACAGTTATATATTGCAATATTTTATATAAATAGAATTTAATATTTTTATAATAATATAAAAGAGGCCTTACCAATAAAAGGAAATTAAAAAAAAAAAAATACATTAATACTATTAATACTAATATAGTAATAATTAAAAAATTATTTTATATATATATATATATAAAATAGGAATTCTAAAATAGGTTTTTTAGGTAGAATTTTTTTAATAAAAAAAAGAAAGGTTTTATAATTTAGTAATATTTTAGTTTTCTTGTATATATAATGAAGGAAAGTTATATTTATAAAAAAAAAAAAAAAAGGTGTATTTTAATATATAAAAAATTAAACTAAAAAAAAATTTTATTTTAGTATAATTAAATTTATAATTTTAAATAATAATAAATCTTGTATTAAATTTTATATTAAATAAAGTTTTCATTAAAAAAATCCTTTGTACATTATTGAGTACTGATAGTAGGGCTTTTTAAAATAAAAAAAAAAAAATAATAATAATAATAATTAAAACCTTTTTTATTTTAATATATTTTAAAAACTTTTTATATGATTACCCTAAAAATTTATAAATTTATTTAAAAATAATAAATAAATAAATAAATATATTAGGTCTTTAAATAGAAAAATTAATATTTGATTTTAAGAAAGATCTATTTTTTTCTTTTTTAGACAAGGAAGAGAATACACTTCCAGTGCTTTATTAAATAGATGAATATATTTTTATGTATTATATTTATTAAAAAATATTACGTTAAATAATTTAAAGATAAAAATAAAATGTATGTAAAAGATTAAGTGAAATATTATAAAAATAGAAAAAAAAATTTTTTAATTAATCATAGAAAATTTAATGCAATAAAAAATAAAAATAAGTTCCAAAGTTAAAAAATATTTCGGGGTGATGTGTACTATGAGTAGTAACATGATCACCAGTTAAATCTAAAATAATAACTAAACAAAGAAGTGACATCTTTAAAAATAGATAGTGTGTTTTCCATTAAACTCTCCCTTGAATCACAAGAAAGATCATCACAAGTTGATTTACTTACTATAGGTTTTATGTTCGGAACTGCGCTGTTAGTAAATGTGTATGGATGAGAATTAACAGGACTACTAACTGCACTATCCCTTTGCCATATTGGTTCGACATCGGCGCTCTTAGTAATGAAAGTTTTTTTTTTTAGCTAAACCTCTCAAAAAGTTAACTCAATAGAGCTACTAATAATTGGTATTGTATTAGCAAGATATTCCCCAAGCCTTACAATATACGGAACAGTAGACCCCTGTGAATTTTTTAGGAGTTGTTCACTTAGAATGTCTCTGTTCCCCAGTACGAAATTGTAGCTCATCTAAAGCTGAAATTCCACCAAGAAGGAATATATTAATATACCTGTTTATGAAATTTTCCTACTCTAAAATATTAGAATAAGAAGGAAGTAAGGAAAGATTCCTTACTTTATTGGTTTATCTCCAAGAGATTTACCAATGAAATCAAAAAAAAAAGGAGAAAAATCTAGTTACTATAAACAAAGTCATTATAAATCATCATCCTATTTAACCTCACCACTATTAAATTCATACTCTAACGAATTATGTTAATCAATTTCAAAAAAGACCTTCTCTGAAATACTATTAAAAGATAAAATATATATATATATATATATATAAAGGGTTATTAAAAAAAATGTTAAAAACAAAAAAAAAAAAAATAATTAATTAATAATAACCACAATATATTATATATTATTTCGAAATTTTATTTTTTCTTTTATATTATTTTTTTTTTTCTTATCCTTTAAAAAACCTTAATAAATTAAGAAAAAGAACTTGTTAAAAATAAATGATAAATATTAAATTATTTATTTATTTAGATCAAATAATATGATTGTAAAAGTATATAATTAAAAATTATTAAAATTAATAAAAATAATATTTTATTTTATTACAATTAATTTGAATTTAAAGATCTTTTCTAATATTTTATTTTATTACATGTTTATATTTATATTAATAATTATATATAAGTTAATTAATTAGGTAAAATATAATTTATAATTTTTATAATAGAATTAGATTTTATGGTGATTTTTAAGTTACTTTTAATAAAAATATATTATATTGTATTTATGACAATATTACCATATTAATTTTTTTTTTTTTTTTTTTAGTTAAATGTGTATTAAAATCATTTTATTTTATTTGATATATATACATATAAATATATTTTTTAAATAAATAATTTTTATATATTTACATAAATATAAATATATTCCAATTTTTATTTTCAAATATTTTTTATTTTATTTTATTTTATTTTATTATTATTTTTTTTTAAAAAATATTTTATTCTATTTGAATTTACTTGAATTTTATTACGATATTTTTCCAATTTATTATTCATTATTCATTATATAAATCTTGTAATATATTATATAAACTTTTAAGTTCAGTTTTCCAATCAGTTGATTTTAAAATTGTATTGGAATTATCCTCTTTAGTTCGTACATGAGGAGTGGCGAGATAACTATTTAATTTCCAAATTTTAACTACATTATCTTGATCAACGGAAGCCATATAAGGAATGGAATGAACAGCATTATTATTAAACGTTAAAGATACAATAGGTTTTGTAGAGGCTTCGATAACATTGACGGGTATAAAACTACTTTTCTATTGAGTTATATATATTATTATTTAAAATAAACAAAAAAAATGATTAAGAGAAATTAATAATTGATTTAAATATATATATATATATATATATATATTTAATTATTTTTTTTTCTTCCTTTTCTTTTTTTCTTTTTTTTTTTAATTTTTTTAAAAGAATTTTTATATTTATTATTGTTATTATTAATTATTTTATTTTATTTTTATTGTTATTGTTATTTTTTTTTTTATTTATAGAAAATTACTTGTAAATCATAGAAATAAATATTTCCATTATCGGATCCAATAGCAAATACGGAAGGCCTTGAACTTAACCATTTTACTACGGTAGGAGTATATTTTACTGGTGGTTCAATAATGATTAATGGTGTGGTCTTAAATAATATATATAAATATATTAAATAAATAGATCAACGGTGATATTAATGATAATAAATATATATATAAATATATTCAATAAAATACATAAAAAATTTAAAAAGAAATATATATTGAAATTAGAAATATAAAAATATAATATATATATAAAAATTAAAAGAAATCTCATACACAAAATTTTAAAAAAGATAATTTATAAAAAAAAAAAAAAAAAAAAAGAAGTAATTTTTTTTTTGAAAAAAAAATTTTTTTTTAATAATTATGTTAAATTTGTTTATATTTACTTGTAAGAAGGAATATAATCGAACGGTTCCATCAGATCCACAAGTTAAGAAGAGACTACGATGGAAAGGTGAACATTCAACATTTTGAATAGGTCCTACATGACGAATATAATGATAATCGGCTGGATTAACCGTTTGAATGCCTTCAGAAGATTGCTGAATAATAATATTAGAAGGTGAACTGGCAAAGACATCTTTTTCTATATATATGTTATGAATTAAATTTTGCCAAAAAGAGAGAGGGAGAGAGAGAATAAGAAAATTAAAATTAAAAAAAAAAAAGAATAAAAAAAAGGAAGAAATAATTAAATAATTTGTTTAATAATTAGAAATTTAAATTGATATATTATATAATAAAAAATCATTTATACTATAGATTATTATTGTATACTATTGTATATTATTATTACAATATTATTTAATAATCATTTAATATTTTTATTTCATTTTATTTTATTTTTTCTTTACCTATTACTGGTTTAGGAAGTTGAGTAAAACGACGTAAATTACATTTCATAATATAACCGGGTTCTGTAGTGACAATAAGTTCATCATTTCTTTCACAAGAATAAGAAATATCCGTAGCCCCTAAGGGAATACCTTTCTTAATACTGACATTAACTTCACGGATGGTTCTCGGAATATAATTCATGTAGAGATTAGTCATCAATTTTGGATAAATAAAGGAACTATGAATTTCCCATATCAGTATTTTTCCATCATTTCCAATTGAAAGAATCTTTTTTGTTTTATTTTGTTTTGTTTTGTTTTTTTAATATTAATATATATTTATATATTATAATTATTAATAAATTAATGTTATTTATAATATGTATATATTTATTATTATTATTAATATTGTTGTTGTTATTTATTTTTTTTTTTTTTTTATTGGAATCTTTTTTTTTTTTTTTTTTTTTTTTTTTGTTTTTGTTTTTGTTTTACATTATATTGATTATCTCTACTGGATACATCGGTAGAAGAGGAGGGTATCCAGGATAAGCTAGCTACTGGTTCTTGATGGGTATATTCCGATTGAATAGATTTTAAAATTAAAGTATCTTCCATTTGATTATTTATATTCCATATAACAATATCACCTTTATTTTTAATTTTTTAATTTTTAATTATTATTTTTATTATTTTTTTTTTTTTTTGTTATTGTTGTTGTAATAAATATATAATATCATTTAATTTTAACAATAGTTTTCGTCAAATATTTTTATATTAAATAAGTAAATAAGTAAATAAATAAATAAATAAATAAATAATAATAATAATAATAATAATAATAACAAAAAAAAATTGTTGATTTTATAACATTAATAAAAAGATTCAAAAATAAAAGTTTTTTTTTCTTTATTTTTTTTTTTGTTAAATAAAATTTAGTATTTATAAACATATATATATAATGTTACCATTAAATAAACCACCCAATAAATAAGAGGGAAGTTTAGGATGCCATTTAATAGCCATAATACAACTCTAAATATAACAAAAAAATATTAAAAAATAAAAAAAAAGAAAAAGAAAAAAGAAAATTTTTTTTAATTATATATATATATATATATATATATATTTCGTATTATTAAACTGATTTAATAATTTTATAAATTTTTTTTTTTTATGTATATAAATCATCTATAAATATATATTAAATAATAATTCATATATATATATATATATATATATATATATATTACTGGAACTTCTAAAGTGTAGGTTGGTTTATTAGGATCAAAGTTACGTTGAGATAATGACCATAAATTAATATAACCTTGATGTTTACACCAATTTTCATGATTGTAAGATCCATAACTGAAATATATATAATACAAAAAAAAAAAAAAGGTCAGATTAAATAATATAAAAAATTTTATATCCATATATTTAAGGTTAAATATTAATATAACAAATCTACTCCAAGTTGCATTAAAATCATATTTATAAAAATATATATATGAATTTTTTTTTTTTTTTTTTTTTTTTTTTTATTTTCCTTTTCCCTTTTTTAAATATCTTTTTTTTTTATTTTAAACTTTTTTCCTTTTTTTTTTTTCCTTTTCTTTTTATTTCTTTTATTTTTTTGTTTTTTGTTTTTTGTTTTTTGTTATTGTTTTTGGTTTATTTTCATATATATTTTTTTTTTTCATTAAAGATTTTATTTAAATATACGTTCCATATCTATATCTATAACTATATCTAAATCTATATCTATATCTATCCATATATACCTAGATGCAATAATAGTTCCTGAATAATTCCAATCTAGGGAAGTACATGTCATATCATCATATTTTACTGGATTCTTTAATATATGTTTACAAATATTTTCTATGATATTTTCATCCCAATTTGCTTCATAACCTAAGAAATAATAATGAAAATATATATATATATATATAAAATAAAATAAAATAAAAAAAAAATAAAAAAAATAAAATAAAATAAAAGTAAAAGTAGAAGAAGAAAAAAAAAAAAAAAATATTATAATAATAATAAAAAAATGATGATAATAATAAAAAATTTAAATAAAATATAAATTTTGATATTAAAACATATTTAGATGCATTTATGTACCAGTATATATATATATATAGAATATTGAATAATTATATAATTATTATTAATTTAAAAAAAAAAAAGGAAGAATGAATAGAATAAAAAAAATATTGAAAAAAGAAAGATATTGTTAATAAGTGTTTAATTTATTGATATTATTATTTTTAGTTTTTTTTTTCTTTTTTATATATTATTTATTTCATTTTATTTTATAAATATATTGAAAGATATATTCAATAAGTATGCTATGAAAGTAAAAAAGAAGAAAAACAAAAAAAAAAAAAAAGTTAAAAAAAAAAAAGATATCCATTTATTTCTATAGAATATTAAAAAAAAAAAAAAAATAATTTTTTTTTTATTATTTAAATTCTAATTCCAATAATAATAATAAATCATAATAATAATCATATCATATCATATTATTATGATAATACCTTTAAAAGATTCATCCTTGATATTTTTAAGTAATATTTTTGATACGTAACTTTCAACACTTTTTAAAAAATTTTCTAATCGAATTCGTTGCTGTTCATCCAACTGTAAAAATGTTTTAGACGTATGATTTTTAATATCGACTTGAACCTTTTTTATTTTTATTTTTTTTTTTTTTAAGTAAAATAATAAATAATAATAATAATAATAATAATAGCATATATATATATAGAGAGAGAGAGAGAAAGAATAAAAATAATATATATAATAATATAATTTATATATATATATATATTTTATTAATTTTCTTTCTTTTACATAATGATAAATATTGATATTAAAAATTAAATATATATATAAAATAATAACAATAATACTAAAATATATATATATTTTTTTTAAAAGAAAAAAGAAAAAAGCAATAGATATATATATAGATAGATAGATAAATTAGTATTATTAAATAATTACAGCAGCATCACTTTGAATGAGACTTTGTACACCTTCATCCATATATTTAATAGGATCCGTTTGACAAGAACAAGCCGATGTTTTTACAACTCTTTTCCAAGTAGAATTAAAATTAACATTTTCCTCTTCATTTGAATAATCACTAAATGTTACAGTATTCGTATTATGTTCTTCTTTATAAGGTGAAGAAGTAGTTAACATTTATATATATATATATATATTTTTTAAAAAAAAAAAAAAAACTATATTGATTTTAAAGATATATATTTTATAATTAAAATTTAAACTTTTTATTCTATTCTTAAGGTTTTCTTTGAAATAATAAAAAAAAAAAAAGTTCTATAAAATTATATATATATATAAATAGATAATTAAATTTAGAAAAAAAAAAAGTGGGTAATAAAAAAAGAGAAAAGACCAAATATGAGTAATTTTTTTTTTTTTTTTAATTATTTTCATTATTATTTTTAATAATTAAAATATTCATATATATATATATAATTTTTTAAATAATTTTATTTTTTAATAATTTTTATAAAAATATTAATATTTTTTAAACATATAATAAAATTAATTTAAATTTAATTAAAATTAATAAATAAATAAATAAATAAAAAAATAAATAAATAAATAATAATAATAATAAATAATAATGATAATAAAAATAATAAAAATAATACAACAACAATAATAATAATAATAATAATAATAATAATAATAATAATAATAATAATAATAATAATAATAATAATAATAATAATAATAATAATAATATGTATATTAAATATTATTATAATTCATAATTTTTTTTTTATAAAATAAAAAATTTATTAAATAAATAAATATATATTTTTATATATATTTTTATATATATTTTTATAATTATATATATATTTTAAGTATTAAAAAAAAATTGTTACACGAAAATAATACATATATATTTATATTAAAAAAAATTTTTTTTTTTTTTTTATAATTTAAACTCAGTTATCAAATTGGTTCTAAGGTTAAGAAATAAAAAAAAAAAAAAAAAAAAAAGTAATAAATGAAAAAGAAAAAAAACTATATATAT
>JACVTC010000009.1:1810000-1812500 GCA_016946835.1 Neocallimastix lanati (nom. inval.) | reverse complement strand
ATTAAATATAAAAAATAATAAAAAAATAAAATAATGATAAAAAAAAGTTAATAATAAAATTTAGTTTAATTTTAAATTAAAAAATAAATAAGAAACATTTAATTTATTAGAGTTTTTACCTTTTTAATTCAAAAGTTATTCCAATCTTTCTTTCTATTTTATTTTATTTTATTATTTTATTATTTTATTATTATTATTATTATTATTATTATTATTACTGTTGTTTTTTCAACAATTTTAAGAGTAATATATTTATATAAGGAAGTAAATAAATAAAAATCAATAAAAAAATTTTTTATTGATAAAAATTAATTTTAAAATCCTTTGAAAACTTGGATAAATTAATATATAAATGTTTAAATAAATGAATAAATAAATATTTAAATAAATAAATATTAATTATATATAATATATATATAAAAAAATATATATATAAATTTAATTAATTAAAAAAAATAAAAAAATAAATAAATAAATAAATTTTCTTTTTTGGTATTTATTATAATTATTATTATTAAATAATTTTAATTCATGATTAATAAATTATTTTATAAAATAAATAAATAATTAAATCTATTTTTTATATATGTTCTATGTTAATTATATACAATAATTTTATATAATATTAAAGTTTTTTATTTTTTTTAAAAAAAAAAAAAAGTTAAAAAAAAATTAATGAAAGACAAATTATTAGGAATGAAAGGGATTAAACCGCAAATAAAATTTAATCAAAAATAATACAAAGGAATGGTTCAGATCTCCTTTTAGATATCAAATCCGATAATTATTTTTTTTTATTTATTTTTTTATTTATTATTTTATTTATTATTTTATTTATTATTTTATTTTATTTTATTTATTATTTTATTTTATTTTTTTTTATTTAATTATATTTTATTATTGTTTTATTATTATATTTTATTTTTTATTTTTATAATGAAAAAGAAGAAAAAAACTTTATTTAATTTACCTTTTATATTATATATTAAATTCTTTTTGATACTTTAATTATATATATATTATTATGTATAATTTTGTTTTTATATATATATTTTTTTTTGCTTTTTTTTTGCTTTTATTTTACTTTAATATTATATAAAAAAAAAATTTTTTTTTTCTATA
This sequence comes from Neocallimastix lanati (nom. inval.), assembly GCA_016946835.1. Taxonomy (NCBI): domain Eukaryota; kingdom Fungi; phylum Neocallimastigomycota; class Neocallimastigomycetes; order Neocallimastigales; family Neocallimastigaceae; genus Neocallimastix; species Neocallimastix lanati (nom. inval.). Next base: position 1,811,378 of record JACVTC010000009.1, on the reverse strand, counting down.
TTAAATCTAATTACCTTTATGACATATTAATATAAAAGGAATAAATAAAATAATAAAAAAAGATTTTTATTTTCTATTAAACCATTTTATGTAAAAATAAAATAACAAATAAAATATAAAAATTATATAACAAATAAAATAACAAATAAAATAATAATAAAAATATATATATAATAAATTATTAGATTTTTACTTTTAATTTTTATTCTTATTCAAAGTTAAATTTTATTTTTATGTAGATAAAAATGTATATATATTTTTGGTATTCATCATAGAATAAAAAAATATATATATATAAACATCTAAAAATACTCTTAAGTTTTTATTTAAAAAGTTGATATAGATTCAATAATAATAGTGTAACAATAATATATAAAATATAAAAATTATATACCAAATAATAAATAAATATTAAGTAAATAGTAAATAAATACTAAATTATTAATTATACATTAAAAAATAATAAATAAAGATTCATATAAGAATAACAATTTATAAAAGCTATAGTTGTATGAAATTGAAATATTATATTATTATTATTATTAAAACAAATGTTAAGTATAACAGCAGTTAATATGAAAACTTTACAACAATTTTAAAATTGACATAATAATAATTTTTATTTTATATTTAATTATTTTAAAAAAAAAATAAAAATAAATAAATAAATTAAATAAATTAATAATGAATAATTAAATTACTAAATAAAAAAAATTTTCTTTATTTAAACTTTCATATATATATTTATTATATATTGTAATACATAGTAATATATGCTGTATTTAAATTATTTAATTTAAAATGATAAATCATGCCAAATTAATTTTATAGAAAAAAAAAGATGAAAAATGGTTGATACATCCGTTCATCTATTCACCCATTCCTTCATTTCTAATTAAATTTGGAATTATGAAATGTATCAACCATTTCTTAATTATTATTATTATTATTATTATTTTAAAAAAAAAAAAAAAAGAATTTAAAATATTTTAAAAAAAAAAGAATTCTTGTTATAATAACCACAATATATTTATTTATTTATTTTATAAAAATAAATATATATATATTTACAGCCGCAATTATTACGAACTTTAAACTTTATTTATTTATTCATTTATTAATTACATGAATAATTTTTTTTTTTATTTTTTATTTTTTTTTTTTTTTTATATAAAAGACCCATAATTAATAATAATATAAAAATTATTATTATTTGTCCAATAAGTTAGGGGTCAAATGATACTCAGGTAGGTATGTTTTCTATATTTCTAACACTTTAAGAATCTTATTGGGTAAGCCTTGTCTGAAAGGATTACAGTTTCCAGCTCCTCTGGGATGGCAAGGACGCCACCTATAGTGGACTCTGCTTTCCCTTAAG
>JACVTC010000009.1:1775000-1805000 GCA_016946835.1 Neocallimastix lanati (nom. inval.) | reverse complement strand
GTAAAAATTAAATATGCAAAAATAAAGAATATTTCCATTCTTTTATATAAAAATTATTTATTTTTTTTATTAATATTTGAATTTATTATAAATATAAATATAATTATTTTTATGAAAATTATAATTAATTATAAAAGTAAAATTATGATAAAATAATATAAAAATGTATAAAATAAGATGTGAAGATCTTAATTAGGACAAATTAAATAAAGCCACAACAAAACTCATGCTAAAAAAGAGATAAAAAAGAAAAAAAAAGAAAAATTTTTTTCTTTTTAAATATCACTCTATAAATGGAATATTAATAGATTCTTTTATTTATATGTATAAAATTTAAAAAATAAATTAAAATAGAATAAAATAAAAAAATAATAATATTAACAATAATAAAAATAAAAAATAATAAAAAGAAAGGTTAAATAAGGCATACTATTATTATAAATATTATTATTTATATAATTATTAATTATAAATATTATTAGTTATTAATTATTAATTATTACAATTATTATTTATAATTATAAGCCACAAAAAACAGAAAATGATTTTTAATTTTAAAATTGATTTTTAATTTTTATTTAATAGTTGTTTTTACAATTGTTCATTTGTTATTGGTACCTAATTTTCATCCATATGATAAAAATAATATGTATAATATATATATATTTAATAAATAATTTATTTTATAAATTGGTTTACTATTGAACTATTAAACTATAAAATTAAACTATAATACATTATTATATTTATTTAATATTTATATTTTTTTTTTATATTTTAACACTTTTTCATTATTATTTCTTAAAAGAAAAAAGAAATTGAATTAATCATTAATCAAAGTAGAAACAAAAGAATAAAAAAAGTTATATATATTTTTAATTTTTAATTTATATAAATATATATATATATTTATATGTATATATAATTGTATATTCATATAAAATAATGTTTAACAATTCTAATATATATATTTATAACTAACATCTATTTTATAATGACACATATATCTTTTTTTTTATAATTATATTATATAATTAAACAATTAACTATTTTTTATTTTATTTTATTTTTTTTATTAATTAATTATTAAAATGTAAAAAAAAGAAAATTATTTTATTTTTTGTTTTGTTTTATTATTTTATATTAACTTTTTTTTTTTATCTTCTTTTTTTTAACTTTTTTATTTCTTTTTTAAATATTTGAAATGTTTAAATATTTTTTTAATTTATATTTTGTAAAAATTTTTAAATTTTTTGTTTTATAGTATTGTTCATCTTTTTTTTATTTTTCTAGCATTTTCTCTAATTTTTATATAAAAGAATTAAAAATAAAAAAAATGAAAATTTTAATTTAAAAAATAAAATAAGCAAAAGATAGAAAAATAAAAAAATAATAATAAATAATATATAATTTAATTATAAATAATAAATAATAAATAATAATTAAATAATAAATAATAAATAATAAATAATATAAATAATAAATAATATAAATAATAAATAATATAAATAATAAATAATATAAATAATAAAAAATAAATAATATAAATAATAAAAAATAAATAATAAATAATAAATAATAAATAATAAATAATAAATAATAAATAATAAATAATAAATAATAAATAATAAATATAATAAATTAAATTATAATAATAATAATAATAATATTAATAATAATAATAATAATAATAATAAAAATTGGAAAATGAAAAGGGAACATGCCGACTTTGCGGCAGATATTTATTATTTCAAAATAAAATCGATGATTTAAGTAATGAACTTCCCATAACAAATATTACCAATCATAACATATGCAAATACACCCATGAAGATACCAATTAATAGTAACAAAAAATAGATTGAATTATTATTTTTAATTATTATTAACATTAACATTACCATTATTATTGTTATTGTTATTATCTTTATTATTATTATTATTATTATTATTTATTATTTATTATTATTTATTATTTATTATTATTTATTATTATTTATTATTTATTATTATTATTATATATATAGTTATGTTTCTCTTTGCATTAGTTTAAAAAATTTATCCTTTTTAAATTATTTTGAACTATATCAAGTTTCAAGTTTATTAAGATATTATGTTGAAATATTCTATTATATTAGAAATTAAAACTAAAAAAGTATAAAATTAACTTTCAATTTTTATTTTAATTATATAATAATAATAATAATAATAATAATAATAATGATAATAATAATAATAATAAATAATACTAATAATAATAAATAATAATAATAATGGTAATAATATTAATAATAATAATAAATAATAAATAATAATAATAAATAATAAATAATAATAATAATAATAATGGTAATAATATAATAGTAATAATTAATAATGAATAATGAATAATGAATAAAAAATAAATAATAAAATAATAAATAATAAATAATAAATAATAAATAATAAATAATAAATAATAATAATGGTAATAATATTAATAATAATAATTAATGATAAATAATAAATAATAATGGTAATAATATTAATAGTAATAATGATAATAAAAGATTTATATAAATATTTTACTTACAATCATATTATTTATATCATTCTCTAGGCAAGAAGAGATGGATGTCTTTGGTTTTAAGCAGAAAACAGGCCAATCATTATTGTTAATATTATTAGCTATTTTTTCATATTTTCTTTGTAATCCATTTTAAATTGATTTAAAACTTTCCCATTAACTTTAGAGGGACTTTTATGACTACCATTATTAATCCAATTCAAATTATTCAAAAATTTTCTAATTTTTTTTTCATCATTCTTGATTTATTTAAAGGAATGAGGTTCTCTAAATAATTAATAATTTTATAAAGTAGAACGTTTATTCCATTTGTCATAGAATCTATAAATGCTAACATTCATAACTTGAAGTTTCTTGATATTTTCCATATTATCAAAAACAATATTTCATCGCATCCATTTTATTTTTTTTTTTTGCTTTATATCTTATTCACTTAATACATTAAGTTGGAATTACTACAGTTATATCTTTAACTTGTTTTGTTTATTTATTTACTAAATTTATATTATTAGCTTCATTTTTCTTTTTGATTCTTAGTCAGTACTAAATTAAATCATAACTTCTATTAATTTTTACCATTTTTTTTTTAATTTTTAATTTTTTTTTATTTAACTTTTGATTATTATATTATTATACTCATCTTTTTTGTCATCATCGCTTGTAAATAAATTTTATCTTTTAAAGTATTCAACTTTAAAAATTCAATTTTTCCTTGTAAGGCTTCATAATCAATAAATTCAGTTTTAGTATTACTAACTTTTTTTTTTTTTTTTAAATATGTAATATATACTTTTTTTTGTAGGGAGGAAGAGTAATATCTATTATTGATGTGTCAGTGCTTTTTATCTCATGTTCAACAACGATATAACTCAAATGATTACTGGTTGATATATACTTTGTCTCATTTTCTGGTTTAACTCTGTCATCGAGATAAACATGATTTTAGTTGAATAATAATAATAATGATATTACCAAATATGTAAGGAATATTTTCTCTTTTTTTTTTTACCATTACAAAAACTTAATAGACCAACAAGTTTTATGAATTTTAAGCTACCAACATTTTTCACAAGCATTTTAAAGTTTTTTAACATTATTTAATTCATCATCAATCATTGGAATTAATTAATTGAGAATTTAGTGTAGTAACTTATTTCATATATTGTCTTTACGCCTTTATATTAGCTCTATTAGTTGATACGTTTTTGTATGATGGAATTCTTTTTTCAGATGTATCTTTATTCTACCTCTTCTTTTACTTCTTTTATACTAACTTTTGTTGCTTTGGTTTACTTTTTTTATACTATTTTTTTTATCTTTTTTTTTTTTCATTAACTTTTTCTTCATTTTTTACTTTGAAATAACCTATAAATGTACTTCGTTCTTGAAATAATTTTATTTTATTTGTAAAAATATCATCAATTTCTTTTTCCATTTTATTTTCCATTATTTCTTTTTTTTTTTTTTAAAAAAAATCATTTAAAAGTTTTTAAATATCTTTACCAAAAAAAGTTATTGATGTTTCTAAACATTTCAAATTATATTAATATTTTTGGAGTTAATTTAATACTTTCTACAAAATTTATATCTTTTTAATTTTAATTCAATTTATTTTTTTTCTTAATCTTTTAATTAATTTAATCTAATATTTTAATAAAGATAAAATTTAAAAAAAAAAATATTATATTATTATGTTTTATATGGGAGAGTTGCATTTCCCCAAATTGCATTTCGCCAGATTGCATTTCGACAAGTGGCGTAGTATTAAAATGTTGCATTTCCCCAAGTTGCATTTCCCCAAGTTGCTATTCGCCAGGTTGCATTTCGACAAGTAGAGTATTGATATAAATAAATGAATAAATAAATAAATATTAATTCAAAATATTTTTTTAAAATTGTTTTTATGCGATATTAATAATATTTAATTTTATTTATTGATTTATTTATTTATTTAATAATTCTCAATTTGGCGAAAAGCAACTTGGCGAAATGCAATTTGGCGAAATGCCACATTTTTTTAATACGCCACATGCTTTCAAAAAAATTGGCGAAACGCAACCTGGCGAAATGCAATTTGGCGAAATGCCCCACACGTTTTATATATATTACAATTTTTATTCGTATATATTAATAACATAATTATTATAGAATTTATATTTTTAATTATTAAATTATATATACTAACATATATTTATATTTATATATTCATTTGTAAATATATATATATATATATTTTCCTTTATTTATTGGAATAGAATTTTCTAATTTCAAACGATATCATTAATTTTATTTTTTTATTTTTTTTTTTTTATGATTATCAAAAAGAAGATACTTTATATAATATTAAATATTATTAAATAAGATTAATACCATAATTAAACTCTAATCATAATATATTTATAATGTATTCTTAATAGGTAAAATAAAATAAAAAAAAAAAAAAAAAAAAAAAAAAGATGTAATAATAATAAATATCACATTATTATTATTATTAAAAAAGATTAATTTATTTTATTATTACGTAATATTATATGTTTTTAAAATAACTTTCAAAAAAAAAAAGTTTTTTTTTTTTAATAAATAATATATACTTGATAATATATAAATAAGTCTATTAAGTATTAATTATTAAAATAAAAAAAATTTAATTTGTTTTTATTATTATGAAATATGTAAAACATGAACATTTTTTTTTTTTTTATTTTTATTTTTATTTCAACATTCAAAAACGGTTAATTTTTTTAGATAAATAATAATAATAAATAAAGTTTTAATTTAATTTTAACATTTAATGCTTTTTTTTTTTTTAAAAAAAAAATAAATTAAAAATAAATTAAAAAATTAGAAAATTAAAAAAAAAATCAAAAAAATATTAATAAAATTTTTAAGGAAATAATTATTAATATGCATGTTACACAAATATTTGTTGTTTTATATATACATTTTTTAGTTTTATTTGGTACTATTAAAATAAATATATTTCAATATATTAACTCCATATATTATATTTACCTATTTATCATTAAAAAAAAAAAAAAAAATTTGGTTAAAATTTTATATTCTTTTAATTCATAAAATTTTTTTTTTTTTTTTTTTAGAAAATATAAAAACAGAAAAAATATATAAATATAATAGTTTCTTTTTTTTTTTTTTTTCTAAATATCTTTTTCTTGTTTAATCTAATAAAACAATAAGTAAAAATATATAAAGAAAAATATCAAATATTAAAGAAAGAAAATTTAAATAAAAATAATAATATATTATAAAAAAAAAAGATTGAAAAGTTTCAATAATAATTAAAAATGAATTTAAAATTCCTTGTAATTACTTTTGCTAGTCTAATTTATTTTGTAGAAGGTAAATATTTATATATAAAACTATTTATAATATAAGTTATATAATATAATATTGGAAAAAAATGAAGGAAATTTTAATTTAAATTTATATGTTTTATCTTATTTACAAATAATTTTTTAATGTCAAACATTTATATATATATAATTATATAATTCTTATTATTATTATTATTATTATTATTATTATTATTATTATTATTATTATTATTATTATTATTATTATTATTATTATTATTTTTATTGAAAAATAAAAATAAAATTACAATAATATTTATAGCAACCAAGTATACTTTCAATGTTGTATCAATCTTAGGAGAAGGTTATACTATGGGTGTCAAGTATAACAAAAAAGTTGTAGAATTAAAATCAATTGTATTTCCTTGTAAATATTAAATATTAAATATATCTATATATTAAAAAAAAAAAAAAAAAAAAAAAAAAAAAAAAAAAAGGCTTAAATTTATAAAGAGATATAATATAAAAAAATCTAAAAGACAATATATTTTAAATTATAATAATAATAAAAAAAAATAAAAAATAATACCAAAAATATTTTAATTGATTATTATATGATATATAATATTATTTGTTCAATAGTATTTAATGGTACAATAAAGGCTGACAGAATCAATAGATATAAGTATGTTGCACTTAAAGATGGAAAAGTTGTTGAAGAAGAAAAATTAACTAGAATTTATTCAAAGAAAACTAAAGAAATTAATGAAGTTTATAATAGGTAAATATATTTCAAATTCTTTTAAATTTTGCATAATAATATTATTATATTTTTTATTTTATTTTATTTTATTTTTTATTTTTTATTTTTTTTTATATTATTTTTTATTTTTTTTTATTTTTTTTATTTTTTTTTATATAATTTTTTTTTTATTTTTGTTTTAATTTTTATTTTTTTTTTTTTTTTTTTATTTTTTTTATATTTTTTTTTAATATATATTAATTAATTAACTTTTGAAATTATATATATATATAGAACAAATAAAAAATATGATGTTCCAGATCTTCCAGAACCATTTAAACCAATGTTTAAGATGGGAACAAAGGATTTTGAACCATTACCAAAAAACGTCATCTACAACTTATATGCTAAATGTGATAAAGAAATTTATTCTTCCCTTTCTAATGAGCCATTTTTAAATGGAGAAGAAGATCATGTAAATAATAAAACTGCTCTTTGTACATTTAGTATTATTACTCCAAAAAGTGTCTTCGAAACCAGTGGTTCCATTCATTTAATTGGTTGGTTAAGTCGTCATTACAAAAAACTATCCTGGTCCGTAAAATTTGACAGAGAATATTTAGGTAGAAAATCATTTAAATTACGGGCTCTTCCTAACGATCCAACTCTTATTCGTGAAAAACTCGCCATGGAGCTATATAATGCCGTGGGTGTACCAACTCAGGAAGGTGCCTACGCTAGATTATTTATCAACCAAGATACTTATGGTTTATATTCCATCATCGATACTTTCAGTAAACGATGGCTTCAAGGTTATGTTCACGGGGATTCTGAAGCTCGAATTGGTATATCCTATCGACTAAATTCAGATGACAATGATTTTTCAACTTTCCAATATTTAGGAGAGGACTACAGGATATATGAAGGTCTTGAGACCTATGAAATTGATGAATTTGATAAAAAGGAAATTGATCCAAATGATGGGGATGCCAAGTGGAAACGTTTAATTGAATTCACGAAATTATATAATGACTGGGTTGCAAAATACGGACAGGATAATTCTGAAAAGGCAATTATAGAACTTAATAAATTCCTTAATGTAGAAAATCTTCTTCGTTTAATGGCTGTTGAATCCTTAATTGTACCCCTTGATAATTTTTGGCTCTATACTGCTAATACGGCACTCTACTACAATCCGGAAAGAGAGAACTATCAATTCATTCCATATGATTTTGATCAATCGTTAGGTGGTTGGATGTATGATGAAAATCTTAATTATGAGACAGTATTCACCGATTGTATCCATTGGGCCCATGAGCATGATGATATTCTTGATCATTCCTTTGTTAAGAGCTTCATGAGACATCCACAAATTAAGAAAAGATTCCTGATTATCTTATCAAACGCGACCAGAAAGACCTTTAACCCCTCTAAAGTGAATAGGTTTATTGATGCCCTTGCTAATGTTATTAGGGAAGATATTACCTGGAATTTCGATGCCATGGATAAATTAAATACCACCTACGAGGGTTATGTCAATCATTACACTTTTGAAGATTTCAGTGGTAATATTAATTCTACTCCTATTGAAAAACTAGAAAACGTTAGAGAGGATGAAACTATGTACGGTCTTAAAGATTTCGTGAGAAGAAGAGGTGAAGGATGTAAAGCCAATACCAAATCTGTTAAAAACGAAAATAACATTAATATCTCAGACAATATTAGAGTAGAAGTATACAGAAATTAATGTTAATTTTTTTTTTTTAATATAGGTTTTTCTTAATTTATTTTTTTTTTCCATGGATATATAGCCAATATCAAATCTATTAAGAAAAATAAAAAAAAAAAAAAAAGAAAAAGGTAACGTTAATGTTTATATTTCAGAACAATAGTTGAGTGAAAGTATAAAAAGTATACAGACATTAATTTAAAAAAAAAAAAAAAAAAAAAAAAAACGAAACTTTAAAGAGAAAAGAAATTAATTTTTGAAGGATCATTTAAATAATAGTTTTAATTATTATAATGTTTAATAATAAAATAAAAAAAAATAATAACGCTAAAGCTTTCATTTAATGTTAATTCACTGTAATTTTCAATATGGGATTAATATTCCGTAAAGCTGGTAATCCAAATTGGTTAAGTTTATTGTAAATAATGAAGATATTACATATTGATATATTATATATAATAATTATAATATATATATATATATATATTTTTTTTTATTTTATAATTTTATATTCAATAATTAAATAAATAATTATTTTTTTTTCTCTTTTCCTATTATTTTATTATTATTAATATAATCTAAAAAAAATTTTTTATTATATAATAAATTGAAAACTTTTTTTTTTATTTTATTTTTATTATTTTATATTTTTTTTTTTACAAAAAAAAATATTTCAAAATGTTTTGAAATATTTTGAAATGCTTAAATTTTTTTTTTATTTTGAATTTGGTAAATAAAAAAAAAAAAAAATTCAAATTATTTTAAATCACTCTTTTTTTTTTTTTTTTTTTCTCCTTTTTTTTTTTCCCTAGCTAATTTTCATAGATTAATATAAAAAAAAATTAAAAAAATAAAAAAAAAAAAAAAAAAAAAAACTAAAAGAAGAAAAAATAGTAAAAAAAAAAAATTATAATAAATAATTTAATAATAAATAATATAATAATAAAAATAAAAATAAATAAAAATAAGTAATAATAATAATTTAATAATAATATTTATTATAAATAATAATATATATAAATAATAATATTATATTGATATTATCATTATTTTTATTTATTATTAGAATTTTTAATATAGTAAAAAATATATATTATATATATATATTTAATTATTTATTAAATTTAATAAATATCAATTACACTTTATAGAATTTTTTTTTTTTTTTTTTTTTTATTTCATTAATTCATATTATTATTATTATTATTATTATTATTTATGAATTAAATAAAAATATATATATATATATATATATATATATATATATATATTTTTTTTTTTTTTTAGACTTGGAATAAACTTTATGTAGAGAGAGTGTGTATGTGAAGACTACTAAACTTTCCCTTAAATCAAGAGAAATATTATTTTTGAGAGGGATTCTTTTTTTTTTTTTTTTTTTTCGTAGATTCGTTGTGTAGTGTAAAGAATGGATCTATTTTACTATTGGTATATGATGTACTAGGAGGACAAGAAATAGAAATAAAAATTTTTTTTTTTTTTTTTTTTTTTTTTATTTATTTCGCCATATCGGTTCGATATTGACACTCTTAATTGTGAAGGGTTTTTTTTTTTTTTTTTTATTATTACTTAAACCAATCAAATAGTAACTCAAAAGAACTACTAATGACGGATATATAGTGTTGGTGAGGTAATTCCTGTGAGGCTAACTAATATATAAATAAATGAAAAGGTATGAAATTAAAATAAAAAAAAAAAAAAAAGTTCATTGGGTAATGCTTGGATTTTTTTTTTTTTTTAAAAAAAAATATATATATTTATATATATGTTAAAGTTTTTCATATTTATAATTTTATTTTTTTTTTTTTATATTTTTATTGTTTATTTTTATTTTTTATTTTATTTTTTTTTTTTTTTTTTTTGATTTTTTATTTTATTTTTGATTTTTTATTTTTTTAATTTTTTTTTAAGTTTATAATTATTTTTAAAAAAACTATTAATTTAATTTGTTGTTCGTTCGGCATAGATTAAATTATTTTTATTTATTTATTTATTTATTCGCTTTTTAACGTTTATATATTTTATTTTCTAATTTTTTATTTCTTCATTTTTTAATTTTTCCATTTTTCTATTTTTTTAATTTTTCCATTTTTCTATTTTTTTAATTTTTTTATTATTTTATTTTTATTTTTTATTATTTTATTTTTTTGTCTATTACTTTTTTTTTTTTTTTTTTTTTTTTTTTTTTTTTTTTTTTTTTTTTTTTTTATCATTTGCTAATTTCTTTTTTTTTTAATTTTAATTTTAATTTTTTTTTTTATTTTATTATTTTTGTTAATTTGATTTTGATTATGAATTTCATTTGCATTTGAATTTAAATCTTTATTATTATATTATTATTTTTAATTTATTTATTTTATAAATATAATAAAAAAAAATTCTTTTTTTATTATTATAAAATTTTTAAATATATATATATATATTTTTTTTAATATATATAAACAATAGAATTTAAATTAAATAAATAGTACGTTGTATAAATAATTATATTTAGTATATAATTCTAATTTAAATAATAACTAAAGAAATGACTATAGGTTTTATATAATAAATAAATTATTATTATATAAATATATATATTTTTTTTAATAATTTTATTATATAAAAAAATTTTTTTTATAATAATAAAATTATATGAAAGTATATAAAAAAAATAAATAATTGATCTAAATGAAGTAATAAGAAAAAAAAAAATAAGAAAAAAAAATAAGATATCTGGTATATAATTAATAAAATTAAAATTTTAAAAGAAAGAAAAGAAAAAAGAAAAAAGAAAAATAAAAAGGAAAATTAAATTTTTTTTTTTTTTCTTTTTTCTTTTTCTTTTCATTCATTAATTTATTATTTATTTATTTATTATTTTTTTTATTTATTTTTATTCATTTTCATCCTCAAGCGTTGCTTCCTCGTTCGACTCATCTAATGAAACAAAAATATTTTGGAGAGAAGGTTCTATTTTTTCTTTCATCTTTTGTAAATATTGTTTAAAACCCATCATTAAATTACTACCAACAATCATAAGTGAACCAAGTATGGAATTCCATCCAGGAATTTCTCCAAAAAATATCATTCCAAAAATAAATGAAAAAACAACATCTAAATTTCTTAACTAATAATAAATAATGAATAAAAAAAATTTAAATTATATAAAAAATAAAATTAGATTATTAGTAAATAATAATTATTAAAATTATGTAGTAAATAACATATTATAAAATAAAATATTTATATTAGTCATTTAAAGTATTTAAATTGAACTATTCTATTTTTAATTAATTAAATTAAAAAAAAAATATATATATATATATATAGATATATAGGTATATAGATATCCTTACCAAAGTTCCTGACCCTGAGGTACAATGTTGAATCCCTTGATGTAAGAGATATTGACCAAGGAAGGCTGAAATCCCTATAAAACCATATATAATCCAATCAAAGAGGGATTCAGGTAGGACTGGATCCTGAATTTTGAAAATGAAGAGGGAACATGCCGATATAGCGGTAGATACTACCCCAAAATAAAATCGATGAATTAAATAATGAATCTCTTTACCAATATCACGAATCATAACATATGCAAAAGCAGCCATGAAGGCACCAATTAACGGTAATAAGAAATAAATTGAATTATTATTATGATTATCATTACTATTATCATTATTATCGCTACTGTCATTATTACTATCCCTTATAAATAAAAATTGTGGTTTTGAAACCAATAATACACCTAATATACTAAATAGTGATATTAAACTATCAAAAACAGTTAATTTATCCCCTAAGAGTATCCATGCAATAATCGTTATAAAAGCAGGCGTAGTAAAGAAAATAGCTAATAATATTAAAAAGAAAAATAAAATAAAATAAAATAAAATATAATAAAATAAAATATAATATAATAAAAAAAGAAAAAAAATTATTAATTTTTATCATTAATTTTATTAATAGTTGGTTATTATTATAATGATAATTAAATATATATTATATATATATATATTATATATATATTAAATATTTAATAAAAATGTTAAAATCAAGAGGTATTTATATATATATATCATTAAATCTATCGATCTATCTTTTTTTACCTGTATTATCACCCAATGTTAAATAAGTCAAACCAGAAAAATATAATGTTATGGCAAGGGCACCGAAGGTACCTCGACATACCATTTCTAAATACTGTTGAGGATAACCCCATGAACTGATTCTAGCTAAATTACAACCGATATAACTACCAAGCATTTGAACAATTGAAAGGATAAGTACGGATTGAAAGAATGGGTATTTTTTATTTACAATTTTTGCACATAGTGACATAATTGAAAACAGTAAAGCTGACAGTGCCTTTTTTTCATTATTATTGTTGTTGTTGTTGTTGTTAAATATTCATATATATTTTATATAAATAAATGAATGATTAAAAAATTATTTTTTTTAAATAATCATTTGTTTCAAATAAAAAAAAAAAAATATATATATATATATATATATATATGTGTGTGTGTGTGTATAAGTATATCTTTTATTATTTATCAATAATATCTATTATTATTTTATTTATATTTTCATTATAAATTCGAAATTTCTAAATTTGAAATTTCTAAATTTCAATAATAATAAAAAAAAAAAATAAAAAAAAAAAACTTACCATTAATATTAAACCTAATTTTTCATTATTTTCTTTTTTATTTCTATTATTGGAAGGGTCATGATGCCTTAACAAACTTGCATTTTCATCATCGATTTCAATGGTTTCAGAATCTGAATAATATGACTGAATGCTAACACTTTTTCCAGAGAGTGAATCTATTGTGGCTATATTACTTATATCATTATCTTCTGACATATTTAATTATATATTTTTATTATTTTTATTATTTTTATTATTTCTATTATTTCTATTATTTATTTTTATTTTTAAATTTTTGTTGTTATTATAGATTTTTATTCTTATTATTAATAATTCTTTTAATTAATGATATTATATATGTAGTTTTGTTTCGCTTAGCATTATTTATATAATGACATTTAATAAAATGACAAAAATAAATATTATATATATCTCAATAATACATATTATTATGTATTATTAATTAATTAATTAATTAAACTTTTTTTTTTGTTTATTTGTTTGTTTGTTGGCTTTACATAAAGTTTAAATATATATATTATTTTATTTTTATTTTAATGGTTATTCCTTTTTCTTTTTCTTTTTCTTTTTCTTTTTTTTTATTTTTTATTTTTTTCTTTTTTTTTTTTTTTTGTTTAATTAATAGATTATTTTGATTGTTTTTTTTTTTGTTAAATACTTTTTTTTAGTATATAAAAAAAAATGAAATGAAAAGAAATGAAATGAAAAGAATTTTCTACTAAAATAAAATAAATAAAATTAAATTATATTTTCAAGTTGTTAAAAAAAATAGAAAAAAAAATAAAAAAAATAAAAAAATAAAAAATAAAAAATTCTAAAACTTTTTTTTTCTTTATATATTGGCTTGTGTTAAAAAAAATTTTTTTTTTTTTTTAATAAATTTTTTTTTTAGCAAGTTATTTCATCTAATTTAATTTAAACTTTTTTTTTTTATTTCTATTTTTTATATATTTTTATATAATAAATAAATATTTTATTTATTTTATATTTATTTTATATTTATTTTATATTTATTTTATATTTATTTTATATAATAAATATTTTATTTAATATGTATTTTATTTATAATAAATATTTTATTTAATATGTATTTATTTTATATTTTCAAATATATTTTTTTTTATATATATTTTATATTTTCAAGTATATTTTATTTTATAAGATGTATCATTTCATTACTCGATAATATATTGAAGTATATAACAATATATTTCTTTCAATTCATTTAAATTTATTATAATATATTATAAATCACATATTATGTCACTATTATTCATGTATTTAACCATAAATGATAAATATTAATATATAATATATTAATATAATGTATTTAATGTATTTATATAAATTTTTTTTCAAATTATACAGAAATAGAAAAAAATTTTTATTTAACAAATACTATTTAATAAAGATAATATATTTGAATATATTACAATATAAAATAATTAGTATTGTTTAATAAAATTATTTACATATAATAAAATACATCAAATATAATTAAATAATTAAATAATTAAATAATTAAATAAATAATAAAATAAATAAATAATAAAATAAATAAATAATAAAATAAATAATAAAAAGTAAAGATATAAATCATACATCAACAATAATGTATAATAAATATTATTATTATTATTATTAATTATTATTATTATTATTATTATTATTAAATATTACATTTTAACAATTTACTATTTTCTATTATTTATTACTATTTAAATTTTTTATATATGGATTGATATGTATATTCATATCATTCTTTCAAATCTATATAATAAATAATATAAAATATAAATATAATAACTAAAACAATAATAATAAATAATAATAATAGATAATATATTAAATAATATAATAAATAATAAAAAAAGTTTATATTTCATAAAATTTAATTTATTTAAATATATAAAAAAATAAAAAGTGTCCATCTCTTAATTTTATTACTTTTATAAACGGGAATTTAATATATTATGAATATAAAGTAATATAATATCTAATTGGATAAATAATAAAAAAAAGCATAAAAAAAAAAAGAAAAAAAAAAAAAAACATAAAAAATAAAAATTAAAAAAATAAAATTAAAAATTAAAAAATATTAAATAGAATTTAAAGAATTAAAAATTAAAAATTAAAATTAAAAATTGTGTCTTTTTTTGATGTAAAAATGAAAAATTAAAAAATTAAAAAAAATAAAATATAAAAAAAAATAATAAAATAATAAAAAATATAAAAATAAAATAATAAAATATAAAAAAAAAATTTATTTAAATATTTATACCTTTGCTTTTTCCTAGAATTTTAATTTTAAACCATTTTATGAAGAACAAAATAAAATAAATAAGAATTTCATTATGTTGAAAAAATAATTTTTATATAATATATATATATATTTAAATAGGTATATAAGTAGTTTTAATTCCCTTAATGTAATGAATGCTCTTCTATATTATATACAACAAAAAATCAACTATATTTTGAAATATGATAATATTTTAATATTTACAAGTTAATCAAAAAAGAAAAAAAAAAAAAAAGAAAAAAAAGATATAATTCTATTTAATAGAAAAAAAATATCATAGTATTTAAATTGAATTTAATGAACATAATAGAAATATTACAGAAGAAAATATTTATCAAAATGATTACTAATATTAATTTTTATTTTATCTTATTTCATGATATTATATAATACAAATTTTAATTATGTTTTAATCATTGCTATTGTTATTGATAATAATCTAATCTTTATTTAATAAATAAAAACCTAAACTATATATATAAATTTTTATATTTTTATTTTCAGAAGTTTGAACACCAAAAATAATATAAATAGTTCATTGAAAAAAAAAATTGAAATTTTCATATTAGTTAGTTTTTCTCAAAATAAAGAAATAAGACAAATAAGAAAAATTAAATAAAATAATAAGAAAAATAAATATATATATAAAATTTGATTTTAATGATAAAAAATTAAATAAATAAATAATATAAAATTAAATAAAATAAAATAAAATTAAAATTAAAATAAAAAATAAAAATAAAATAAAAGGGGTTTTTGGTGGTGAAGACCATCTTTTTCTATTGGATTGACATTTTTTGTATCCAATAGAAATGAAATTTACGGATGATGAATCAATTAAATATAAATGAAAAAAATAATAATAATAATAATTAAAAAAAAAAAAAAAAGAAATAATGAATTAAATGAATTAAATAAATAAATAATAAAATTATTATATATTTTTTTATAATTATATATATATATTAATATTTAATATTTTTTATAATTAGTTTAATCTTAATTATTAATATTTATTATTATAATTATTATTATTATTATTATTATTATTATTATTTTAATCTATTCTTTCTATTAAATATATCTAAAAACTAAATAAATAAAAGAAATATAAAAAATATATTTATTTTTTGTTTTAATCTATTATGATCTTTATTAAAATAGTTTTCTAAATAAATAACATTATTAAAGCTAATTTATTAAGTATCATACTAATAGTAATATCGTAACAATTTGTACTTAAAAAACTCATAAAAAAAAAAATTTAAGATTTATTATATTTTTATAGTTATCCTTTTATTATTATTATTTCTTTTTGTATCCATATATTTAATATTATTTATGATATTTATGATTTATTATTATTAGAATTACTTATTGTTTTGTTATTGGCCGTCCTTATATCTTTATTTATGTGTTGACAATAAAAATAAATAGAAATAAGAACATGTTATCACATGTTAAAACCTCCATATGTAGGAATGTAATGCATTTTGACATAATTTATGTATAATCAACTTTTATGTGTTATTATTTTTAGTAGAGTATGATTATATTATTTTTTATTCATATTAATATTTATTTAATATAATATTTTATTAATATTAATAATTTGAATGAAAGTATCATGTGATCATTCACATATTTTTTTTAATAAAAATTAAAACTTTCAATTAAAATAATTTTTTTTTTTAATAAACTTCTTATAACAAATAATCTCTAAAGAAATATAATAAAATTTTCTTTATAATCATAATAATTAAATAAATAACTTTTTTTCTTTTTCTTTTTTTTTTTTTTTTTTTTTTTTTTTTTTTTTTTTTTTTTTTTTTTTTTTTGATGGAAAATTTTATCATAATTTGTCAGCTAGGCTAAAATTTTTACTTTTTTTTTTTTTTTTTTTTTTTATCCCATGCATGAAACTTCCACAATACTTACGATATATCTCTAAAGTAAAATAAGAGATTAATACATTTCGAGTTTTTCCAATTTTTTTTTTTTAAAACCACTTTACCTGAGCAATCGTACATTTCGCTCGAAAGAGAGAAGAGGAATATGAAGTTCTTTAGAAACACAATAAAAAGGATGTAAAGCTATTCCCCCATTTGAAAAATCCTTTAATCCAATATAAAAATCTTAAATTAACTTAGTGTCAGTGTATGCATTTCTCGTTCTTTCTTTATTCGATTCCGAGTAGTAGAGGTGTATAATATGATACTTGTCTTATTATTATAGCAGAAAATAATATTCGTTTATAGCCACTTAAGAAGAGATCAATCATCATCAGATTTTACAGAAAACTGTAATTAGTACACTTGATGAAAGCCATTTCTTTTCCTTCAACCCTCAAAGAACTTTATTTTTATTTTTATTTTATTTTTTTTTTGAAATATAATTGCTAGAATTTCTTAATTGATAAATATATATTAAAAAAAAAGTTAATGCAATAAAATAAGATGATGAGAAAAATATAAGAAATATATATATATATATATTTATATACTAATAATAATTGATCGAGTATTAAAAAATATAAATAATGAAAAATAATGAAAAAAAAAAAAAAAAAAAGAGAAAAATAAATTTAAAATTATATAAAATCAAAAGATAAAAATAAAAATAATAAATAAAAAAAAATAATTTATATATATATATATATTATACTTTGAAATCATCAGAAATGCTATAGCATTCACATTGTAATATTTCTTACGTTTTAATTTAACGACATAATTTTTTAATACAGATAAATAAACAAATAGTAATTTGGAATTATTGAAAATAAATATAAATTTATTAATTTAAATATTGATCATTAAAAAAATAGCATATTATTATAAACATTTTATATTACATTAAAGAAAAAAAAATTGGAATAGTTAATATTATTTTATTCACAATAAATAATAAAATAATAAAATAATAAAATAATTAAATAATTAAATAAATGTTTTATTTTTTTAGACATTACGAATAAAAATATTTTTTATAAATGCTTTATATGCATCAGTTAACATTTAAAAACCGAAAAAAAAATTAATTCAGAATTAAAATTGAAAAAAAAAAAAAAATTGGATAAATATAATATTTTATACATATAATATGTTAATATTTTTTCGTTCTCATTTTATTATAATTTAAAAATATTTTGAATTATATATAGTAATATATAATAAATAATTACCGATAGATAAATTAAAAATAAAGAGATTTTTTTTTAAAAAACAAAAAAAATAAAATAAAATAAAAAGATTTTGTAATAATTATTAATATATAATAGAGTAGATAATTTTTTTATTCTTTAATTATTTAATAACTCATTTTTTAATTTCTCTTCTTCTTTTTATTTTTCTTTTTGTTATTCTTCTTTTTATTATTTTTCTTTTTTTTATTTTTCATTTTATTGCTGGTGTTATGACCACTAGTTGGATCTTTTTCTTTTTCAAGATTATCACGAGTAGTTAAATCTTTTATGGCATTGGTATCATTACTAATACGTGAATCTTCATTTTCATCTTCATTTTTATTGATAGTATCATTATTAGTTGAATCTTCATTTTCATCTTCATTTTTATTGATAGTGTCATTATTAGTTGAATCTTCATTTTCATTTTCATGTTCATCGATAGTGTCATTATTAGTTGAATCTTCACTTGGATGATAATATCTAAATCCATATCCAAAAATTCTTGGTCCAGAAAGAATTCCTAATTTTTCATCTTTTTTAGCAAAGGGTTGATATAAAATACTAAATACATTTGTAACACAGGTTAAACCATTTTTGGCCCTAATTGCAATAAAATAAACTCTACAACGTTCAAGATAATTAAAAGGAATGGATATGTTTTCTTCCAGTTTTCCTAAATCTGTTTCTCTCCAAATAGGATTTATGTTAAAACTTTTTGAATAGTAATAATTATGGGAAGAATTATATGGCTTGTTAGTTACTTTTCCTTCATAGGCTTCATACAATTCCCTACCATCAAGGTCTTCATCCCAACTATGATATTTTGTTTTAATTAAAAAAACATTCGCTTCAACGTTCTTCTTTTTATAAAAGTTAACTAATTTTTTAAAAGAGTATGGATAAACAGAGTAGCCTCGTTCCAGATCAGATCTATTGAAGAACATATGCGTCATATAGACTTCACGATATATCATTGGCCTAAGGTTATATTTTTGCTTAAGTTTATTGATATTTAGTGGGTTTGTATTTGACACATTCGTACTACTGGAATGATATGAACTCTGGAATACATAAACGATTCTGGCTTCTTTTAAAATTGGTATTAATTCATCGCCATAATCATTAGGATCTTCTTCATAAACTTGTCTTCCTTTATAGAAGTCCTTTAAAGAAATTTCTCTTTGATTCAATTTTAAAGCTGTAATTAATTGAATTAAACTTTCAATCTTTTGTACCTCATCCATGTTATTAAGGATAATGTTAAACTATATCTATATACAATACTTGATAATAAATAAATAAATAAACAAATATAATGATTTCAAAAAGTTATACTAATTTTAATTATTTTATTAAATTGATATATATTAATTTTAATTAAATTTAAAAATCAGTAGTAGAATAGAAAAAAAAATTTGAAGGAAATTCTTTATTTTTATAGTTTTTTTTTTTTTTTTTTTATTTATTGTTTTTTTAATATATAGTTTCTTTTATTTATAGTTTTATATATATATATATATTTTTTTTTTTTTTTTTTTTTTTTTTTTTTTTTTTGTAATGAAATTTTGATGCATTATAAATATTAATATATAACTTTTAAATAATAAAATAACATTTAAATAATTAAATATGAAATATATTAATAATTAAAAAAAGAAAAAAAAGAAAAATAAAGTATTATTATAACCCTTTAATATAATTAATTAAAATTATATATTGAAAAAAATGATACTAATCATTTGTAAATTGTATTCAATACATTTAATAGTATATATAATTAAATATATTTATACATATATTTAATATAAATAAATTTAATTAGGCAATAAATAAAAATAATGAAAAATGCATAGTTCAAAAAAAAAAAAAGTAAAATTTAAAAACTGTAAAGAATAAAAAAATTTTATTTTGGACGTAACATTTAATATTTAGAAGAATGAGTTTTAAATGTCCTGAATTTGTCATATAGACATTATAAAAAGTTTACAAATAAAGGAAGGAAAGAGTACATCATCAAGGTCCTGTTTCCCTCTTTATTCTTTTTTTCTAATCTAAAAAAAATTATATATATATATATATATATATATATATATATTATAAAAACATTCTTTTTTTTTTCTATTTTACCATTAAAGGTTTTCATTCATTCTTTTCTATTTTATATATCAAATATTATCATTCATTCTTTCGTTTATATATTAAAAGGTTTCTAATCATTCTTTTCTATTTTATTATATTAAAGGTATCTGTTCATTTTGTTCATATTTTTTAATTTTTTAAATGGTAAATTCTTTATTTATTTATTTTTTTTATTCCTAGTTCTATTTTTTTTTTTTTATTCATTACTTTACTGAAGTATTGATGATTAAATTTATTGAGAGAAAAAATAAAAAATTAAAAAAAAAAAAAAAAAAAAAAATACAAATATATGTATTTATATCAGAATATATATAGATTGTATTATATTTTTTTTTTCCTATTATATAAAAAAAAAAAACAATTAAATATATAATAATAATAATAAGAAGAAGAAGAAGAAGAAATGGTGGTGAGGGAGGAACCACTATCTGTCGGTTCGTTCGTTTTTTTGTTCCTCTTATTCTTGATTAATTTTATTAAAAAAATTTTTATAAAAAAGAAAAAAAAATGATATCGACACAGATCACACACAATATTTTAAAAACACAATATTAAATATTATAAATAAATTTTTATTAGTTTAAATAAAAGTATTTTATAAATTTTTATTTTATTTTATTGTCTTCCTTTTATATTTTTTATATGAGCCTTAGATATAAACATATGAATTAATTTATTCTATTCTGAATGTTATTTTAATATTTTTCTTTGCTTATGGGGAGTTGAGAGCGCCGACGCCGTACTGGTATGGCAGTTAATCATACACCCTTATTACTATATGGGGAAGACCAAAGGCTTCAGTCTATAAAAAAAAAAAAAAAAAAAAAAAAAAAAAAAAAAAAAAAAATTTATTATTAATATATTTTAAAAATTAACCTATTCTAAAGTATCTATTCTAAAATATAGTTATAATTATTAATGATTTATTTGTATTTAAAATTTTAACTATTTATTCTAATAATATTTTAATTTAACAATTAATAAATAACTTAGTATTCTAATAGATTATTAATATCACATTTCATAAAATTTATTATTATTTAAAAAAAAAATATAGAAAATAATAATCTATTTTAGAGAAAGCAATAAAAATGATAGTTAGTATTGTATCAAATACTTTAATTTATCGAAATAATGAAAGTTGTTTTTTATAAAATATTAAATCCTAACTTTATACAGAATTGAATATTTCTGTATTAATTTTATTAAAACAATTTATAGTAAATAATTTTTATTACTAATAATTTTATTATAACTATTTTATTTTAAATAATTTTATTATTATAAATATTTTATTATTTGTCTTTATAATTATATATATATATATATATACTTATTTAAAATAAATAAGCTAGTTCCGGATCAAAAAAAAAAAAAAAGAATAGTTTCATTATTGATAATTAACAAAAAAAAAAAAAAAAAAAAAAAAAAAAAAAGACCATAATTTTTGATGACTTATCATGCCAAAGGTCTCTGGATCGACCCCCGTCAGTATCAAATCTTCACGATTTTTCCCTCTAGATGTTGCGTGAAAAGGTTAAGGGTTAAATGATACTCAGGTAGGTATGTTTTCTATATCTCTAACACTTATAAGAATCCCATTGCGTAAGCCTTGACTGAGAGGATTAAAAAAAATTTTGTAATAAAAAAAAAAAAAGATCTCTTCTATTAAATATATATAGTAATAATTATTACTATTGGATTGGATTTATTATCATTCCAATTATTTGGAATTTTTAACTATTATATATACAATAATTAATTCTTTTAATGTCTTAATAGTTAATAAAATAACAATAAATTAGATAAGCATTTATTATCCATAATAAAAATTATATATTATATATATAAGCTTTTAATAAATTAATAAAATTTTAAAAATTTATAAAGGACTTTTTATCAATGAAATGATATCATTTAAAGTCTCTAGGTTTATCGGTTTTTTTTTTTTTTTTGTTTTGTTTTGTTTTGTTTTTTTGATATTAATAATTCATTAAGCAATTTATATATTCAAATAGGCTAAATAGATTATTAATATATATATTAAGAATAGATAGAACATAAAAATAATTCTTACTATTAAATTTACATTCATAATTAATTTCCATAAAATTAAATTATTATTATTTAATGGATTTTTACTATCATTCTAATCCTTAATTAAAATCTTTATTAAATGAATAAAATAATTGAACCTTAAAAATTAATTCTATTTTTAAAAAAACAAAACAAAACAAAACAAAAAAAAACAAAAAAGCAAAAAAAAAAAAAAAAAAAAAAAAAAATATATATATATATATATATATTCACTTTAATAACTTCTATTCTATTCAAGATTTAACAGTATAACAGCAAAAGTCTATAGGATTAAATTTGAAAGCTAAAGCCTTAATTAGCATCTAAATTTATAGATTTATAAAAAATTTTCAATTTCTTTAGTATTACTATTGTAAATAATAATTCATAATAATTTTAACATAATTTTATATATAAAAAAAAAATTATTAGTCAATAATATTTTTAATTTATTTATTTCAACTACTAACTACTATTAACTTTTCTTTTTTTTTAAAAAAAAAAAAAAAAAAGAAAAGAAAAAAAGAAAATTCATTGGTCTTTAAAAAATTTTTTCGGAATGATAAAGAAATAGAAATCAAAATTTGAAAAGTCATAAAATAAAATTATGATATTTACTGATATTTAATAAAATTAAATAAATTTTAAAAAAAAAAAAAAAAAAAAAAAATGAAAAATGAAAAAAGTTCGTATTTTAAAAAAAAAAATAAAAATAAAAATAAAAATAAAATAACTATATTATTATATTGTATATAAACTCTTAACATAAAGAAAATCCTTTTATTATCTGATATTAATAAATTAATTTATAGTTTTTTTATATATATATATTTATTAATATATTTATTAATAAATATTGTAATTATATAAATAAAATAAACTTTTACATAAATATTACTTTTCTTTACATTAGTAAATTAAAAATTTCATTAGTATAAAAAAAAAAAAAAAAAAAAAAAAATCTTATGATTTATTTTTCAAAGTTCCAACCTTTATATATAAATTTTATATAATTTTTTAATAAAAAAAAAAGACATCCAAAATATTGGAAAAATTCACCGCATATTCTTAATTATAATTATTATGAAAAGTTATTAATAAATAATAAAATAACTAAAGAAATATATCTATTTTTAATAATATATAAAGATAAAGATCACAATAAATAAAATAAAGTATTATCACATTTCATTTATTATTTTTAAACTTGGCATTTGTAATTAATTATTTAATTTTTAAAAAGATATAAAATTTAATACTCTTATGAACCTAAGTTTTTTTTTTATATTGTTTTTAAACCAAAAAATAATAATAATAATAATAAATTAAATTGAAATAAAATAAAAGAGTAAATATAAAAGAGTATAGTAATAATAAAAATGAAAATTAATTAAAGGAATGATTATCAAATCCCAGATGATATCAATTTATAAAATAAAAATTAAAATAAAATATAAAATAACATTTTTTATTTATAAAATTTAATTTTAAATTTAATTTTTAATTTTATTTTTTTATAAATTAATTAAAAAAAAAAAAGAATAATTTAATTTAATTGGTTGAAAGAGTTTAAAATTTAGGTAAATTTATTATAAAAAATTTTTTATAAAACTTTAATTAATAATCTTTTTCTTTAGAAAATTGCTGTTCGTTTATTATAATTAAAATTACAATATAAAAAAAAAGAATATTTAAAATATTTTAAAAAAAAATATTTATATTTATTTACAATAAAATATTTATCTACATAATAAAAATGAAATTATAATAATAATAAAGTATTATTAAATTAAAATAATTATATATAAATAGTTAAAATGCATTATTAATATTTAAAAATGCATTTTATATGTATGGATATTTATATTTAGTAATAATGTAATAAAGTAAAATTACATGATCATATCAGTTGTCAATTTTTTTTTAATAATAGTATGATTAGTATTATTATTAATAATAATTAATTAATAATATTATTAAAACTTTAATAATTACTATTTATCAATATTTCAATAAGTCATTATTCCAAAATACCTTAACAGTTTGTTCAGGTTTGTTATAACTAATAATGAAATGATTGATGACTTACAACTAATAATTGGTATGCTTTTTTCCCCTTACATAAATATAAATATTTTTTGTAAAAAAAAAAAAAAAAATAAAAATAAAAAATAAAAAGAAATAAAAAGAAATAAATAAAAATGTTTAAATTTATAAATTTATTATAACTTTTTTTTTTTTTTTTCAATGACTTTATTTATTCAGTAGTATTTATATAAACTTTTTAATTTTAATTTATTTTTTACTTTTTAAAATTATTTTTTTTTCCTAAAAAAAAATTAATATTGAATGTGGACTTTTTTTTTTATTTTATTTAAAAAAAAAAAAAAAATAAATAAATGCCAATAATTAATTAATTAAATGATAAAAAAATAAAATAAAATAAAAATAAAAGAAATAAATAGCTATAATTATAATTTAAATTATACTTATTCTATATTATTTTTATATGTTAATCATCTGACTCTAATCTGAATTTTATGTTGCTTAACTATCAGCATCTATTCGTAATGCAACATTTCTCCTGCTATATTTACTTGTTCATAATTAAATTCTTGGACATTGCGCCATTTAAAGATTCCGAAGTTCATTATATTAAAATAGAAGTAAGCACGTTATACCAAATGAATTATTAATAATTAAATATTTCATTTATTATTAATTTAATAATTATAAAATTAAAAATTTTCCCTATTATTAATGAATAAAAAATCTTTTCCATATAAATTAATTTTTATAATTTATGAATTTATATTTGATATTTTAATAGTAATTAATATTAAAAAAGAGTATTAACTATTTATTATTCAATTATTCAATTATTTATTATTTATTATTTATTATTTATTTATTTATTTATTTATTATTTATTATTTATTATTTATTATTTATTATTTATTATTTATTATTTATTATTTATTATTTATTATTTATTATTTATTATTTATTATTAATTATTTTATTATTTATTATTATATTATTTTATTATTTATTATTTATTATTTATTATTTATTATTTATTATTTATTATTTAAATTATTTATTTATTGTTATAGTATAATAAGAATAAAAAAAAAGAAAGAAAAGATTTTATCTTATCATTTTCCAATTTACTTTTTCCTTTATCTCCTTTGATAATTCATTAGAATTTAAGGTTAAAAAGCGGATTTTTAACCTTATATAAATAAATATTATATAATAAATAAATAATTTTTATTACTAATAACTTTTTCAAATTTAAATAAAAAAAAAATTTATTTCTATAGATAAACATTAAAACTATGTAATTATATAAAATGAAATATTTATTATTATTATTTAATTATTATTACCATTTTATTATTATTATTATTATTTAAAATTATTATTATTTAATATTATTATTTAAATATTTTTTTTTTTATTTATTTAATTATTAACTTAGAGACTAAAAAAAGAATTGAATATTATCAATAAGTCTTTTTATTTATGTTTTTATATGTAATATTCATAATAAATAAAATGGTTTTAATAAGAAAGGTTTAATTCTTTGAAAGTGTCCGTACCATAAAATAAAAGTCATAAAATAAAATGTATATATGTTATGTTCCTTACATATGTATGTATGTATGTTTGTTAAAGTAGGATTAAAATTCAAAGTAATAAAAAAAAAAAAAAAAAAGAAAATTAAATAAATAAACAAATAAATAAATAAATAAATATAAATTTAATATATAAATAAATAAATAATAAAATAAATAATAAATAATTTAAAATATATAAATAAATAAATAGATATAAATAAATAAATAAATAAAATAAAATCTTTTTTTAATAAATTTTTTTATCCAAAAAAAAATTTTTAATTTAAATTTTAATTTTTAAACTTTAAAAAATTTTTTATTCTTTTTACTTAATTTCTATTGGTTGTTCTCTCCGATATTAAGTATATAAATGGATATAATATTAATTATTAAACAAATTATAAAGTAAAATTAAATGAATAAATGCTTGTAAAAGATAAATAACTTTATTAATTAATAATTAGTCTAATCTACTTTAAATTTTTTTTGTAATTTTATTAATTATAAAAAAAATAAAAAATAAAATAAAAAGATAGAAAGAAAGAAAATAAAAAATAAAAAAATAAAAAAATAAAAAAATAAAAAGGGATGAATAAAATTCATTTATGATTTATGTCATTAAATCATAAAATAATAATAAAAAATAATTATTATTATTAAATAATGTAAAAAGGATATGAAAATCATCATCTTCATTATCAAAGGAAATATTTAATCCTTCCTTCATTAATTTTTATTTTATACAAATATTCCAAAAAAAAAATATAAAATATGTTAATAAAATATAAAATTTTACAGAATGTATATATTGTATACAATTTAAATACATAGAAATAAAGTATCCAATAAAATTGGAGAATTCTTTAATATTTGTTCAATAAAAATTTAAAAAAAAATAAAGATACAATTTTTATTTAGTAATTTAATATATTATAATTACACTATAATATATTATTAATAATTTATGGAATATCATAAATAGATTAAATATATTGAAATATATATTAATTTAAGGATTTTAAATATAATAAAATATACTATTTACATATATTAGAATATGTTGTTTATTTATTCAAATATAAAGATAATACATTTCAATTGAGAATATATTAATATATTCAAATGCGATTATTAATATATAAATAGTTCACTTTTTATATCATTGATAATGTAAAGAAAAAAAAAAGTTTTTTTTTATTTCATTATAAAAATATCCTTCCATATAATTAAGGGTTAAGTTTTATTATTAATGACCATTGAAAATAGTTTATAATAGCGAATGAAAGAAAGAGATTATTTTATATATAAATATAAATATTATATAATTAATTATTAATTATTAATTATTAATTAATAATAAATAATATTAAATAATTATAATAATAATAATAATAAATAATAATAATAATAATAATTAATAATAATAATACTAATAAATAATAATTAATAATAATAATAATGTATTTAGGAATTTTTTTTTATAATCTAATTTTTATATTTAGTAGTTAGGTTTATTAATATCATATCTATCTATATAAATCTATCAATTTCTATAATACAAGGTTAATATAGGTTGAAACAAAGATTAAGTAAAATTTTAATAAAAAAAAAAATAAAATAAAATGTAAATAATTAAATAATAAATAATAAATAATAAATAAATGATAAATGATAAATAATAAATGGTGAATAATAAATAGATTTATTAATAATTAAAATAATTAATAATTATTAATACGAAATGTATTAATAATAATATATGTATAAGATTAAAATTTTTATAGCGTGAATTTATTTTTAATCATATTATTAATAATATTCGGTTCTTTTATATATTATAAATAAATGTATTTATAATTAACAAAATTTTAATTTTTATTATTTATTATTTAATTTTTATTATTTAATTTTTTATTTTTATTTTTTGAAAATTAAAGATAGATTAAATATTATTTATTAAACTTTTTTATTATTTTTATTATTTATTATATATATATATATATTTTTTTGAAGTATAAAAAGAGATACTTTCTCTCATATTTTTATAAAATTTTAATTTTATAATACGTATTTTAAAAAGATTTACTTATTGAATACAAAATAATATAAATTTGAATAATATTATATATCTTTACTTTTTTTTTTAAAAAAAAGAAGAAAATTATATGTAAAACTTGAAATTAACTATTTTTGGAAATATTTCAATAACTAAAATTAAAATTGATATATCCATTGTGAAAATATAAGAAGAAATATATTAAAATATTAAAATTCAAATTAATATTTATAAAAAATTTTCAAAATAGAAGTATTATTAAAAAAGGGAAATTTTATTCGTAAAAATAATATTTTTTTGTTAATAAAAGGCAGTGAAGTAAATTCGAAAATAATACAATAATAATATACCATATTAAATAATTTTATATTTAAAAAAAAAAGAACATATACGTATAAGAAACGTAGAGAACATAATAAATCAAAATAATATATAATATATAACAATAAAAAAAAAAAAAAAGAAACAAAATTTATAATTTTAAAAAAAAAAAAATGAATTCTTTATTAAATATTGCAAAGCCAGCTGTAGCAAATACATTATTAAATGTTGCAAAGCCAGCTATAGTAAATTCTTTTAAACTTCAAGCTAATAGAATTATCGGTACTACTAAAATAAATGCTACAAATAACTTAACCATAAGATCATATCATGAAAATGTAAATTATCAAATGAATAAAGTTAAAAATATTTATAAATCTATATAGATATCTATTTATATAAAATGAGATTTTTTTTTTATTAAAAGTTTGAAAATTTGAAGACGAAAATAAAAATTGACTAATAGATAAATATAAAAATATAATTTTATAAATATAAAATAATTAATTCTAAAATAATAGGTTATTAAGCATTATGAACATCCACAAAATGTAGGATCTTTACCAAAGGATGATCCAAATGTTGGTACTGGTATTGTAGGTGCTCCAGCATGTGGAGATGTAATGAAGCTTCAAATTCTTGTGGATGAAGAAACTGGTCAAATAAAGGATGTTAAATTTAAGACATATGGTTGTGGTTCAGCTATCGCTTCTTCATCATTTGCTTCTCAAAAAATTAAAGGTCTTAAGGTATGGGAAGCTAAGGAAATTAAGAATCAAGATATTGCTAGAGAACTTTGTTTACCACCAGTAAAACTTCATTGTTCAATGCTTGCTGAAGATGCAATTAAAATGGCAGTCAAGGATTGGGAAACAAAGAGAGCTCAAAAGAAGAAGGGAAAGAAAAGTAAGAAGGGAAAGAAGGCAAAGAAGGCAAAGAGTGTTCAAGCTAAAGTTGTAGAAAACTAAATCTTTAAACTTTAGAAAAAAAAATAAAATAAAAAATAATAAAAAACAAAAAAAAAAAAAAAAAAAAATGGAAGAAAATATAAATATATAATATAATGTAACATAATACATAATATCTAAAACAATCTTTATTAAAATCGAATTATTATTATCTTTAATCATAGAAAAACAATGAATGTGTATATACCTTTTTTTTTGATAAAAAGGTAGAAAGTAAGGTTAGAATAAAAAAGAATGTTAAATTTTTTTTTATTCTGAACTATTTTGTATCTTTTTTTAAAAAAAAAATTAGTATTCATTATTCT
>JACVTC010000009.1:1712500-1772500 GCA_016946835.1 Neocallimastix lanati (nom. inval.) | reverse complement strand
AAAAAAAAAAAAATTTCAAATTAATTATAATAAAAATAATTTAAATAGCTAAATGATTCATAATATGAATTTTTTTAAAAATAAGATAGGATAATTTTTTAATATGAAAATATATTATTATATAAATAATATTAACAATTATAATAATAATAATTAAATTAGAATATACTTTTTATTTGATAAATTATCATAGATAATTAAATATCTTTAAATATCAAAAATGATAATCTTCATAATTATTTTTATATGTCTTTATTGTATTTTTGAAAAGTTTATTAATCTCATTAAAAATATTTTCTTCCATATTACAAAAATTAGTAGCATTATATTCTGGATATATATGCTTTTTAATATTGAAAATGGTGTAAAGCAAGTATACATTAATACAATTTATTTAATCTATATCTCGAGTTGTACTATTTATTTGAAATATATTTAATTTTATCCAATTAAGAAATTTATCAATATAAATTTGTTGAGAATATATTCCAGGAATCCTACCTTCCAAATTATGTTGCATTTGGTGAAGTACATTTTCGAAATAACCAAATTTACCTTTACCTGATTGAAATACTAATGAATTGGATTTCATGTTTTATATATATATATATATATAATTATATAGATAGATTTATGTGAATAAATTTATTGAATAAATATTTAATTTTTAATCACTTTAAATATGTTAAGAGTTGGTTACTTTATAGTTCTTAATTTATGTCAACTTTTATTTATATATATATATTTTTTATGATAAATAGTTCACAAGTATTTCATTATTAAATTAAATTAAAAGGTTTTTTATTTATTATTTGTTATAACATTATGACTTATACATTAATTTTGTTACAATGCATTATACTACATTTTATACAAAATATACCAATTAGTATTGTATAATGTTCACATTATTCTAAACCTTATTTATTCTAAAAGAAGAATTTGATTTAATGGTGAATAGGTGATATTTACATTTACATGATTATATAATATTATACTAAATTTTATAATAATAATTTTTTTTTTTTCCTCAAAAATCAATTATTGTAAATATATAAATTCCAGAAAAAGGAAAAACATTATGATATAATTTTCCTTTTACACTATCTAAAAAAAATTAAATTTTATTATGTTTAAGAATAAACATTAAAACCTCCCGTTTCCTTTTTTTTTTCCAATTATTTAATTAGGTTAACTCTTATTTTTTTTTCAAATATTTTATTAGGTTAACTCTTTTTTTTTTTTTTTCAAATATTTTATTAGGTTAACTCTTTTTTTATTTAATTTTTATATGCCCTTTAATAAAGCTATCTGCTCTTTCTTATTTTCAACATAAACTGCATTTCCAGCGTTGTCGTTCCTTATTGGTTAAAGTTTGCTCTTATACCAGAGGAATAGCAATTCCTTTGTCGAGTACTAGCCCCAAGACATAATTTCTATAAAAAAAAAAAAAAAAAAAAAAAAGAGCCCGGAGATCGCACCAAAGAATGGCGTTTTTTTTTTTTTTTTATTTAATCCATAGAAACGATTTTGTTATTAATCAAAAATCATCCTTATCCTTAACCTTTTTAATAATCTAAATCAATAATGTCTTCATCTCTTCCACCAAGAAAGAAGAGAAGTTATATCATCGGTACCACGTCATATATATATTTTTACAATATATTTACATAATCATGATTCAAAAATTTACTTATAATATTAACACTATTTTCGCCAATTGACCTACTCACTATAGTATTAGTAACGATCCTATTATTTGCACTGTTACTTATATTAATATTCCTATTTTCTTTATCACTAATACTATTAAAATTAAGAATACTATTTCTACTATTATTTTTATTAGTAATATTATACTCTTTGTTACTACTATAGGAGGGAGTCTGAACTTGATTCTACATTATTCATATCTATGATAATATTGTTTACATTACGATTTGATATAGGACAATATTTAGTAATTACAAAAAAAAAAAAAAAAAAAAAAAAAATTTTTTCATAAAGAATTTCAATATTCATAAAATATTTCATTTCGAAATTCACAGAAAAGATACCATTTAGAGAAAACCCAATGGTTCCAATCGAGAATTACTTTTCTATCTTCTCTCTCTTAATAAATAAGGACAGCATTATGGACAGTCTGAACAGTCGTTTTCCATCATATTGGCAGCTTTGGCAACACGAGCATCCAATTTATATCCAAATTTGGCACGAAGTACCCATCGAAAACCACTGTTATATTCAGCAGAATACTTAAAGTTGAGCTTTTAAGTATCCTCTAGTTAGTTTTTTTTCTCAAATTCAATTTATTTTATAAGCCTTGGCCTTGATTGTTTTTCCGGCTATATTTTTATCCCAATAAAAATCGAAAGATAACATTCGTTTATAAAGGATAAGAATATGAGGATTCATAAGAATATCCTTTTAATAGAATAAAGTGCTTTTTCTAACTTTGTTATTATTTATTCTCTGTAGGATAGGTTTCAATTCTAAATTTATTTAAAAAAAAAAAAAAAAAAAAAAAAAAAAAACGGGTACACCTAGGTAGGTATATCAATTCATTTTAGGTAACTCTTGTAACTCTTGTCTTGAAAGATAAAAGGTAGGGATATTATTATTAAGAAAAAAACTTGGAAACTTCTCCCCCTCACTCTTCATACTACTAAAATTTGCACATTTATTGATACAAAATTGATTTTTTTTTTTGTTTTTCATTATTTCTAACCTCATTAACTGATTAATTTTTAAACAATTTTCTATGTTGAAATCTTGTTGGAGCACATCTAAACACAATGTCATCTGCAAAGAGGCCTACACAGCAGCGTTTTATCACCAATCGAGATACCCAATTATTTATCACATTTATTAAAAATGCCATTAATAAAAGAAGTTAAACAAAATTGGTGAGCGAGGGACAACCTTGACGAACAACACCTTTCTTAAATAATACTAAATGATATCCAATAATTGTCTATCAACCCTTACACAAGCCTTTCGAAGTTAAGTATAAATTTTCAATAAAATTATAACACTTAACCTCTGATACCTTAGTGACGAATTTTCATTTTAATACATTATATAAAATAAGGGGATCTGAGTCATACACTTTTTTTTTAAGGTCCTAAAAAAAAAAAAGCAAGTGAAGTAATCTTTATTTTCAAAATTTTTACATCACCGACATATAATTCTTAATGAAGTGTAAAGACTTTTATACTCTTCTCTCGGTTATAAAATCCAAATTGTTCCAATCTAATAAATTCTTTATCAATATCCATATTTAGAGATTCTATTAAAGATGATTTATGACTACAATTTATATCTAGGGTTCATGGAAATATTTTTAAAATATGATTTATTATTTATCTTAGAATCTTCATTTGCATTATTTAG
Organism: Neocallimastix lanati (nom. inval.); assembly: GCA_016946835.1. Classification (NCBI taxonomy): domain Eukaryota; kingdom Fungi; phylum Neocallimastigomycota; class Neocallimastigomycetes; order Neocallimastigales; family Neocallimastigaceae; genus Neocallimastix; species Neocallimastix lanati (nom. inval.). The sequence continues at coordinate 1,769,107 of JACVTC010000009.1, read as the reverse complement.
ATTTTTTTATGTAAAGTATTCCTTTTTATTAAATGGAAATATTGAATTATTATTTGATTTGATAAAATATTCATATGTTTATCTTCATAATTTTCTTTAACTTCAGTATTTAGGGAATCGCCTCCTCTTTATTATCATTTTTATTATTATTTTTTTTTTTCAATAGTCTTTTTTTATACCTACAACGCTGAGGAATATTGACCTCTCTTTCCATAATTTCAAGATTCTATTGCATTTTTTTTTTTTTTTTTTTTTTTTTTTTAAAAAAAAAAAATAAAATTAATTTATTTTGATAATTTTTATTTTTTTTGAAAAAAAATTTTTTTTTTGTAATATCTATGATTATTAATTTCATGAGATTTATAAAAAATTTGATTCAATATTTCTTTCACTATTCCTCATGTCATTAGAATATATATGAGCATTTCCATATGAATTATTGTACTCTGTAGATGAGTTACCAGTATTATTAGATTAGTTATTAAGTGTATTCTTTAATCTTCTTTCGGTCATTGATTTGTTCTGATAAATGATTCTGCAAATGAGTCAAATTCTCCTTGAAAATTTATTGTCGTTGACCTTAAGACTAGGTCATCAGATAATTCTATTATATAAATAATTAACTTTTTTTTTTCCTGTTCTTTTAATGGGGAGTTTAAATACCCTTATATTTTGTTTTTCATTGTTGAAATGAGAATTGATAATAATAATGTATCTTTTCCTGGTATATTTTTTCTCATTTTAATGAATTTTTTTAATTTCTTCGATTAGATCATTATCATCTTTCTTATTCATACTTAGATATTAAATTGAATAGTTCATAGACAGCTAAATGTAATAATAAAATCAAATTTCTCCGTTAGCTCCTTAGAAATACTGTTAATCAGATATTCTTATAGGGAGATATCTCCTTGAATCAAATTTTCATACATGTTTTTCTCATAGTACATATCCGTGGTACCAACCACATGTGTTTCTTTTTTTTTTTTTTTTTTCTATTATATTATTTTATGATTTTTTCTCTTTAAACAAAAGATAAAATTCTTGCTTCCATAATTTGAAATTAATGTTATTTAGGATATCCTTAGTATCTTTTCTCTCGTTATTCATTTTTATATCATTTTTATATTTTTTTATATATATATTTTTTAATTTTTCTTCTATTTTTTTTTTTTTTATTTTATAAAATATTATTTAAATTTTAGTTCTATTTAATAAACATAATTAATTGTTCGGTAGTAGAATATAAAATATATATTAGAAAACATTTAATATTTTATTAATTAATTAAAAAAAAAAAGAGGTGTTAATTTAAAAAATTAAGAGCATTTGAGATTCTTAATCTATCATAAAATAATTACTTTTATTTAGTAATTATTAATTAAATTTTCACATACTTCGTTAAATATCTTTTCTTTCAATATTTTAATTTCATATTAAAAATTAATTTTTACATAATTTTTTTTTTCGGATATATTCTAATTTATTTTTATAATACATTTATTATTCACTTTTTTTTTTATTTAATATTAAATTTTTTATATTTATTATTAAAACTATTTTTGTCTTATAAAATATTAAAAATTAATAATTAAATAATAAATCATAAATCATAATTATTTTAATATATATTTATTTATTTGTATATTTATATCATCGATGATTATTTTATTAATCAATTCATATAACCCTTATTATCAATATATAATTTTATAATCCAAAAAAAAAGTATAATACTAATAACAGTAATAATAACAGTAATAATAACAGTAATAATAACAGTAATAATAATAGTAATAATAATAGTAATAATAATAGTAATAATAATAGTAATAATAATAGTAATAAAAAAGTGACAGATCAGATATTACTTTTATATTAAATTTTGATTTTTATTGTAAAAATGATCAAAATTTGATATAATTTTTATTTTTTATTTTTTATTTTTTATTTTTTATTTTTTATTTTATTTTATTTTTTATTTTTTATTTTTTATTTTATTTTATTTTTTATTTTTTATTTTTTATTTTATTTTATTTTTTTTTTTTTTTTTTTTTTTTTTTTAATTTTTTCAATCTAATTTGACAAAATGAAATTGGGAATTATGGTTTAAGAAGCAAAGCAGTCAACATTATAAGAAACTTCGAATTTTATTAGAAAAAAAAAAAAAGGAGAGAAAATTCGGAAAAAAATTTTTTTTTGTTTTCTTTGCTTATGGTTTCCCAGTTTTTTAAAAAAAGATAAAGATAAAGATAAAGATAAAGATGTAAAAAATTAATTTTTACCAAAAGATAACTTAATTTTCACTTTTTTTTTTTTCAAAATATTTCCTTTATACAATTGATAGCCATCTTTATATAATTATGAAGATTTATTATTTCAACTATAATTAATTATTATTTTATATGGTATTTTTATTATTTATTATTTGCTATAGTTTTAGTATTACTAAACCTAAGAATATATATAAAAATATTAAAAAATAGAATGTGCATATTATGACTATTTAGATTTATAATATACAGTATATTAATATCTTGATGACTCAGTTTTTATTAAGCTATTTTTATATATATAATTAAAAAAAAAAAAAAAAAAAAAAAAAAAAAAAAAAAAAAAGATTTAAGATATTAGTATTAAACTATATTTAAGAATTTATGTATTATTAAAATATTTTATTCTATAAAAAAAATTTATTTAATATATATATAAAATTTATTATATAAAAAAAAAAATTATTATTTAAAAAAGATTTATTATAATTTATTATATGAAAAAAATATATTGTTATAACAATTTTAGTAATCTTGGTTAAAAAAGGTAAAAATATATAAAATAATTAAATAATAAATATTTTTTAAAAGGGCACTTTTATTTTGTGGATTGTATAGTTTATAAAAAAAATAAAAATAAAAAATAAAAAAAAAAAAAAAAAAAAAAAAAAAACTAGTAAATAAAAAAATAAATATTATAAGTATAGATTAAAAATTTTGTAATAACTACTATCATTATTAAAAATAAATATAATTTTGTATCATTAATTTGATTAATATACATTTTAAAACTAAATGCTTTAAAGTTTTTTTTATTATCATAAGAAAAAAAAATATAATATCATATGACTATTTTATTTATATCATTAAATACAAAATATGAATACATAATTCATCAACTACACCAAGAAAGTCTAATTCAACGAGAGAAGTGCAAGTTGTAGGTAGTTTGTTATATATCTAGCAATGGGTAAAAGGCCAGATATTTCTTTTACTACCAGTAAAGCCTCAAGGAAGAATAAAAATCCTATATACAAAGAATGGTTAAATGTCATTAAAATTTTTTAGACATCTAAATAGTACAAAAAAATTATAGACTTAAAATTTTACAAATGATATAAAAATCTAAATGTATATATGCAGATGTTGATTTAGGTAGTGATGAAAGAAACAAAAAGATCCACAATTGTCTTTATAATCAACATGGGTCAAACTCCAATTTGATGGTATTCAAAGCTATATCAACGGCATATTACAATTTAACATTCTATACTTTTTATATAAAATAGTTAATTACCAGTAATTTTTTTTATTTAACAATAATTTATTTTTATAATATTTTATGAGACAAAAATAATTTTAATATTAAATATAAAAAAAAAAAAAGAGAATATAAATATATTATAAATAATTTTATGTAAAAATTAAATTAATTGTTTAATATGAGATGAAATATTGAAAGAAAAGAAATTTAATAAAACGTGTAAAAAAATTTAATTAATAATTAATAAATAAAAAAGTGATGATTTTATGACAAATTATATATTTTTTTAATTAATAAATAATATTATTATAATATTAATTTATGAATCTTTTTAATGATAAATTAATTAATAATAAATAGAATATGAAAGATTTATTCTTTAATTTCATTTTATTATTATTATTATTTTTTTAATTACTATTACTCTTACCATTGATTCATAATGATGAGTTATCAATTATCATATATTATTTTATATTATTATTACTACTTCTACTACTACTATTACTACTACTACTACTACTAATAATAATAATAATAATAATTAAAAACTCAAAACATTATGTTAAATAATAATAATAATAATAATAAAAAGTATTATTATATATATAGATTTATAAATATAATTAATAATTATTAATAATAAAATCGAATGTATTATTTATTATGTTATTAAATTAACATATATATATTTATTAAGTTCTTTTTTAAATTATAAATGTTGACATTATTAATATTTCTTTATTTTTTTTTTTTTTTTTATAATATTATATTTTAGAAAATTAGTTAGGGAAACAATATAATAAAGAATTGTTATTGGCATCATATCATTCATTCAATTAATGCTAATGCATTAAATCAATAGAATTTATTTTAGAAACTCTATAAGCTTTAGAACAAATTCATATAGAATATTAAAAATACTTGATATTATTAAAATAATTAATATATAATAAGTAAAAAAGAAAAATAAATATAAATATAAATATATAAATGAATAAAATCTTTATATGGTTTTATTAATTAATATTCATCTTTTATTAAAAAAAGAAGAAAAAAAAATAATAAATAAAAACATTTTTTTTAATTATTATTATTATTAATTATTATTATTTATTTATTTATTTATTTATTTATTTATTTATTTATTTATTTATTTATTTATTTATTTATTTATTTATTTATTATATTATTAAGTATAGATAGAAGTGATATAAATTGAGACAAGATTTTAAATAAGAAGAAAATTATGGAAAGATGACAAGAAAAATGTATTAAATATCATCCCAAATTAATATATGACAAAATAATTATAAATTATTATAAATTAGTAGAAAATAAATATAAATTATTATAATAGGAGTATAAAAAAATAAATATAAAATAAAATATTGAAAAAATATTTTAAAATATTTATAAAAATAAAATAAAATATAATAAATAAATTAAATTTAATATTTATTATATAATATAATATTTTATTATATATTTAATTTAATATTATTTAAATTAATTTAATTTAATTTAATATAATTTAATTTAAGAAATTAAAAAATATGAATAGACGGATTAATTTTTCATATTATTATAAATATATTATCTTTTTAATAGGTGATGACTCATTTTTATGTAAAAATATAATAAATATATGTATATAAAACTTTATTTAGTAATAAATTATTTAATGTGACTGTAACGTGATATAATTATATGTTACAAAAATTAAGTATATAGATATAATTTTTGTATGGGTAACAATTTTTAAATTAAAAAAGGATGATAATGTTTAGGATTTTTTTTTTTTTTTTTAGTCTCAATTATTGCAAATGTTTAGGATGAAAAAATCATTAAACTACTATGAGTAGAAGAAGAAGAAGAATAAGAAGAAAAAAAAAATATATATATATAAAATATATAATAAAATTGTAATATTTAAGATGGATATCATTACGAGGAGAGAAAATTAAAATTAAATATATTTTTATAAATACATTCTTTAATTAGCATAGCAAATATTTAATTATAATATAAAAGAACAAAATTGTATTATATTAATAATATATATTATTAAAAGAATAAACAGAATGCCGTAAAATGATAATCTTTTTCATCATGCATTAAAATGGAGAAATAATTGAATTAACAATTAAGAAATAAGTCTAAAAAAAAAAAAAAAAAAAAAAAAAATAGAAAAATTAAAAAAAAAAAAGTTATAAGTCTGTAATAACAATTTTTTTTTTAATATGGATATATGTAGATAGTAAAATTTTATTTATATTATTTGATTAATATAAAATTATTCTTTTTAAAAAAAAAAAAAAAAATTATTTCTATTCTTTATCTAAAGAACAACACTTTCTGATAAAATATTCATGAATATTTATTTAAATAAAAATATTTCTTTTTTTTCAATTTTTTTTCTTTGTAAATCCTTGATTATTTAGCAAAAAAAAAAAAAAAAAAAAAAAAAAAAAAAAAAAAAAAAAAAAAAAGTTTTCCCAATTCTTTTGTTATAAATTTTTTTTTAATAATTAAATATAAAAAATATCAATATAATATGTAATAAAACAAATATATAATATTAAAAATAAAAAAAAAAAAATAAAAAAAAAAAAGTACAGATTGAATAAAATAAAAATAAAATAAAATAAAAATTTTTTACCCATAAAGTTAATATATATGAATATTTTTTTATTGTATATATATTTTTATTTATCTCCCATTATCATGAGTATATTAATCAAGATTAGTGATTTTTCAATTTTTATTATTTTTATTATTATTTTTTATTTTATTATATAATAAAAAATGAAAATGAGTAAATTTTTAATTTATTAAATTAATTAATCTACATTTATTGACCTAATCAATTACTATTTAAAGTTTAATAGTCATCTTTCCAAAGTAATTATTATTCATATATATAAAGATAATAATAATATAAAAAGTTTTTTTATATAAAAGGTATAAAGTTTCTCTCTATCTTTTATATTTTAAAATTTTTTTTTAAAGGAACAATTTTTTAAATTCAAAAATTATTTTTTAGTTTTATTAGAAAATAATTATTGATAAACTTTAAACCTGTAAATAAAAAAAAAATATATATATATAACTTTTTGGAAAAAGTTATTAGTTGTAAATACTAAAAGTAATAAAACGATTTTAAATTTTCACTGGTTGAAAAAAAAAAGAATTAATCAACAATAAAAACAACAGCAACAAAAAAAAAAAAAATTATTATTAGTAAATTAATAAATATAAAAAAAAATATATTTATATTATTTTTTATTTTTGAAATTTAAAATTTTAGAAATTAAAATAAAAAAAAAAAAAAAATGAAATTATTAAATTCAATTTCTTTTGTTTTATCCTTTGCATCATTAACTCTTGCCCAATGGGGAGGTTTTGGAGGCTTTGGTGATTTCGGTGGTTATAATAATAATAATAACAATGGAGGTGGTGTTGCTGTATCAGGTGATACTGTTAAAATTATGCCTGTTGGTGATTCTATCACCTTTGGTGAAGGTGAAAGAGGTGGATACAGAAAGTATCTTTACAGTGCCTTAACTCAAAAAGGTTATAAAATTGATATGGTAGGTCCGGAAGGATCTAACAGTGCTTCAGCTAATGGTATACAATATGATGATAATAATGCTGGTTACAGTGGATTCCAAATCAAAGAAATTCCAGGCTGGGGTCAACAACAAGGTGGTGAAGGAAGTTTATATAATAAACTTAAGAGTAAGAATGCTGTTAAGCAATCTCAACCAGATATCATTCTTCTTATCATTGGTACTAATGATATGACTGCCAATCGTTCAATGGATGCTTGTGCCAATGATCTTCGTGCTCTCTTAGATTATATGCTTGCAGATATGCCAGCCAATAGTATTATCTTTATGGGTTCTATTCCAGAATTTACTGCTTACGGTGGTAATGCTCAAAGAATTGCCAATTACAATGGTACAGTTAAGAAGGTTGCTGACGAATACGCTAATAAGGGTAAGAATGTTAGATTTGCTGATGTTCATGGTTGTCTTAACGGTATGTCTGATATAGGTAGTGATCGACTTCACCCAAGTGGAAATGGTTACAAAAAAATTGGTAATTTCTGGGCTGGAGTTATCGATGAATACCTTCAATCTATTAAAAACGACAGCAACAATGGTAAAGAAGATGAAACCGGTAATGGCCAAGAAGAACTTAGTGCTTGTTCCTCTAATATTACTAGACAAGGTTACAAATGTTGTTCCAAGAATTGTGTAGTCGTTTACACTGATAATGATGGTACTTGGGGTGTTGAAAATGAAGAATGGTGTGGTTGTAGTACTGGTAATTCTAATGTTTGTGTTGGTGCTCAAGGTTATCCATGCTGTAAATCAACCAAGCAAGTTTACTACACTGATGATGATGGTAGTTGGGGTATTGAAGATGGTGACTGGTGTATTATTAGAAATTAAAAATAATAATAATAATAATAATAAATAAATAAATTCTTAAAAAAATATATAAAAAAAAATTCGAAAATGTATATATGTATATTTTTTTTAATTTATTACTATAATTTTTTTTTTTTTAGACAATTACGTCAAAAGAGAAAAAAAAAGTACAAAAAATAATTTAAAAAAAAAATTAATTAAAAGGAAAAAAAAAAAAATAAAAAAAGTAAGAAATTTTAAAATTAAAATAAAAAAAAAAAAATGTATATGAAAAATATATCTATATTTGTATTAATATATATAAATGAAATATGAAGTATATTTAATTTTGGTTTTAAATATATATAAATATAAATATAAATATATATAGAAGATTATTATTCTTTTAATCTATTTATTTATTTATTTATTTATAAAAATGAAAATTCGTTTTAAAAAAATATATTTTACTGTCGCATCTTAATGAATATATATATATATTATTCAAATGGTAATAAACATTTTTTATAATCTGCACCCAACAAATCTTTGGAAATTGAATCTCCTGATATTATTTCTCATGGTTCAAGAGTTCGAGGAAGTATTTGATATTTGTCACACCATTTATTCTACTGATGTTTGAATTTTTTTTTTTTTTTATATTTATTAAATATATATATATATTATTTTATTTTATTTATTTTTTTTAATTGAAATGATTTTAATTCACCTCCTAATACCCAATAATTAACTTTAAATAAAAAAAACTTTTTTTATTCTTTTTTACACTTTATTTTCATTGTATGCCAATAACTTTTTTTATAAAATTTTATTCTTAAACATTTTTATTTATTTATTTATTTATTTATTTATTTATTTTTTGTTTATTTTTCTCTATATTATATTTTTTCATTTACATTGAATAGAATATATATATATATATATAAAACAAATTATTATTTTTAATGCTTTTTTTATTATTTAATTAATTAAAGTAATGGAAGTGTATTCTCTTCCTAGTTTTTTTTTTTTTTTTTTTTTTTAAAAAAAAAAAAAACTTAAACTTTTATAATTCATTTTTTACTTTTATAAATTTATATATATAGTTGTAATTAACAATAAAAATAAAATAAATAAATATGTGTATATATATAAATATTTATTTTGTTACTTTATATTTTATATTCATTTATTAATAAACGATAAATGGCCCTACATTTTTATCTTTCAAGACAAAGAGTTACCTAAAACGAATGACTATACCTTACTTAGGTGTACCATTTTTCAAATAAATTTAGAACTGAAACCCGTCATACAGTGAATGCATAAAGAAAGTTAGAAAGACGCTTTAATTCCATTAAAAAGGATTTCATTCGAAATTCTCATATTCCTTTCCTACATAAACCATTACTATTTTCTGCTATAATAATTGGCCAAGTTTCGTATTATGCACTGCTACTTGGATCAAACAAAGAAAGAACAAAAGGTACACAGACACTAGTTAATATAGGATTACACTTGGATTGAAAAGATTTTCCATTGCAATCATTCCTTTTACATCCCTTTTTTTTTGTTTCAAAAGGAATTTAGTATTCCTCCTCCTTTATCGGAGGGGCGAAATCTGTGATTGCTCAGGTAAGATGATTTTTTTTTTTAATTTGAGAGAAATTATCACATTGTTGACGTCATGAATAGGATAAAGAAAGTAAAAAAAAAAAATTTTTAGCAGATCAAATTAGATAGATTTCCATCCTAAAAAAAAAAAAAAGGAAAAAATCAAATTGTAGTATTATCTCTGTTTTTCCTTTTTTTTTTAATTTGTAAAAACTTTTACTAAGATAGAAATATGGCAGGAAAATCGATTGAAGCTAAAAGCTTATAAGAAAAATTGAATTTAAGAAAAAAGAACGAGAGACTACTTAAAAATTCAACCTTATGTATCCTGCTGAATATATAACATTGGTTTTCGATGGGTACATCTGGATATAAAAACGATGTTTCGTGTTGCCAAAATCGCCATTATGATTGAAGAACGACTATCCAGACTGTTCAGAACGCTTTCCTTGTTTGTTATCGAGGAAATAGTCATCCTCGATGGGAACATTGGGTTTTTTAAATGTTATCTTTTCTGTGAATTTCGAATGAACTATTTTATAGATATTGAATTTTTTTCTTTTTATAAAAAAAAAATTTTTTTTTTTTTTTTTGTAATTATCAAATATTGTCCAACATCAAATAGTAATGGAAATACTGTTGTCACAGATATGAATAATGTAGAATCAGGTATTTGATTTCAATAATAGTAATGAAGTTTATATATATATTAATAATAATAATTATAACAATAGCAATAGCATTATTAATAAAAGTAATAGTATTGATAGTGAAAATAAGAATATTAATATTAGTGAAAGTGATAATGTGAAAATTAATATTAGTTGTAGTGAAAATTGTATTAGTATTAGTTAAATTTACTGAATAATGAATATGTCAATATATATATATATATGTGACGTAGAGTTGAGTATTTAACTTCCTTCTTGATGGAAAGGGATGAAGACATCATTAATTTAGATTAATAAAAAGGAATAGGATGTTTTTTTTTTTTTTTTTTTTGATAGATAACCAAATCATTTCTGGTAATTATTCTAAAAACGCCATTCTTGGTGTAATCTGAGGCTCTCTTTTATAGAAATTATTGTCTAAGGGGCTAGTACTCAATAAAGGATTGTTATTCCGACGGTATAGGCGCAAATTTAATCAAGGAGCGTCAACGCTGGAAATGGAGTTAAAATAAGTCAGTAGGGCCAAAGCCTCTGAAGGTCTGAAAAAGAAGACCTTAATTTTTTTTTTCAGATTGTCAGTTCAAACCCTACTCTGGAATAAGAATTCCCTTTAAATAGAAATCTTATAATCTAGAGGTGAGATTCGTTGTCTATGAACTTTTTTTTTTTTCTTAATTTATTTATACACTTTTTTTTTTTAAATATTACTTTTATATTTAAAAAAATAATTATGTTTTTCATATTACTATTTAAAAAAATTATGATATTCAATTTGGACAAATAATATTTTATTTTATTTTATTTTATTTTTTTATTAATTATGTTATTTTTTTTATAAAAAAATAATATATTTAATTAATAAATAAAAAAAAATAAAGTTAAAGTACACAATATTTACGGCTATAAAACAAAAAAAAAATCTTTACAAATTATGTTAGAACTTAAATATCAGAACAAAGTATGATTAATTATTATTCCAAATGACTTCAAAAAATATGATGTTAATCGATTATATTTTTAATATTTAGCGAAAGCAACTAACGATTAAGATTCAACACTCTTCTTTTTTTTTTTTTTTTTTTTTTTTTATCATTAATTAAACCATCTTAATAATTAATGATATGATATTACTTCAGATATTTTATAAATATAATTTCAGTATAAATTCCAACTAATTTTTCTAATATTATTTATTACGGATTATGGATATTTAAAGTTACATATATATATATATATATATAATAAAATATAAAATAAAAATGATTGTGATTTCTTTTATGAATAGTAAAAATGAAGAATATAATTAATAATATAGCTAATTTTAAAATTATTATTAATTTTAATGAGAATAATACAATAATAACTTTTATTATAATACAACATTGAAAAAAAAAAAAATTAAAAAAAAAATACAACTAAAAATAAAATAAAAAAAGATAGAACTTGATGGAAACTATGACATTTACATTCAATAGATATGAATAATGAAAAAGGAACAAATATAAAATAGCAATAATAATAATAATAATAATAATAATAAAAGTAAAAAAATAAAAAAATATATATATATATAATAGTATGATGATTTTATCTTAAATAAATATAGCATTCAAATTAAAAACATAGGAATCTTTACATCCACTATCTATCTTTTAATAAAAGTTAAACAAACGAATCCATGTGGTACAGACCACAGAGGGGGGGGGTTAATTTGATTTTTTTTTTTTATTTTTTATAAAGAAATAATAATTTAATCACAAAACTTTTAATATATATTTTTTTACAAATTATAAATATTTATATATTTATAAAAATAAAAAAAAAAATTTTTTTTTTTTATTTTATTTTTAATTATTGATTCAATATTGTCATATTATGAAAATATACTAAAAGTAAAAATAATATAGAAAAATAAAATCCTATAAAATAATAAAAAGTAAATAATAAAAATTAAAAAATAAAAATAAAAAAAAAAAAAAGTAAAAAAAAAAGACTATAACAATAAAAATTGATGCAATACAAAATTATATATATATATATTTTTTTTTATATATCAATTATTTAAATATAATTCTTTATATATAAAATTTTTAGTTTGTTCTTCTTCAGTGATATCTTAAATTTTTAAATTAATGGTTTTGATATATTAATTATTTCAATTTATTATTTATTATTTATTATTTATTATTTATTATTTATTATTTATTATTTATTATTTATTATTTATTATTTATTATTTATTATTTATTATTTATTATTTATTATTTATTATTATTATTATTATTTATTATTTATTATTTATTATTTATTATTTATTATTTATTATTTATTATTTATTATTTATTATTTATTATTTATTATTTATTATTTATTATTTATTATTTATTATTTATTATTTATTATTTATTATTTTATTATTGTTATGAGTCTTGAAAAAAAAAATTTAGAAACACATGATGAGTACCCATCTCCCATTATAACCATAACAGATATGTGACAAACTGGTATACTAGTACAGCATTACTCCTCCATACGTCATTATACATCTGCTTAGGACTGTATTCCCTAACATTCCTACATATATCTCCATTGATTAAGAGTCAGGAATTTATGGTTTATAATTATGTCAATTTTATTAAATATATTATATGATAGAAAAAAGTTACTAATTTTTAATTATTCTAAATTAAATGCTTTTATATTAATACATTGTGACTTTCATTATTTATTTTACAATATGTTTCAATACATTTGAAGCTTATTTTTCATACATTTCACATCTTTTTATCATTCTAACATTCCTCCTTAAACCAAGTTATTCTATAATGAATAAATTGGTTTTACTGGTTAATATGTGTATATAAAATTATTCTATTATATAATATTGTATACTTGATATTATTAAACTATTAGTTATTTCTATTCAAAATTAACCTTTAATTTTATATGAATTATAGTAATTTTATATTATATTAATTCTTTAATTTAATTTTCAAATATTGTTAAAATAATTTCTTAAATATATTTATAATCCAATAATTTCCTCCTAAAACTAAGTATTTAATATTTTTACACCATTTATATTGGATGTATTTATAATATCTCTTATTATATATAGTTTATATATATACCATTTGTATGATAGAAACCTTTCTTTTGAAGGGTGATATTATACCATCTCAATTTATGTGAATACCTCTTATATATTTGGTTTTTACATCACTTATACTTATGATCCGTTTTGAAGATAAGCAATAACTTTTATATATTTTCGATTTATTAGTTTTAGCAATAACTATTAATATAAATTGTTAATTATTATATATTAGTGTACTTGATAAATCATAATCTTTGGGTATTAAAATTGATTGCATTTATAATTAATTGTATTATTCTTGTCATTTAAGCTTATTAGTAAATACTATATATTGTTTCATAATTGATTAAGATTCAATATTTCAGTTAATTCTTTTTTTTTTTGTAGGTTAATTTTTTGTTAATTTTCACTATTAGGCTATTTATTCCTTTCCAAGATAAATTATTTTTTTTTAAAATAATCAGCTCAAAGAATCAGTTAAGTAACTTTTCTTTAATATTATATTATCTTTATTTCTATTAATGTCGACTCTCCCCTAAAATCGAAATTTCTAAAATGGATTTTATATATTTGAAATTTTCTCAACATTAAAATATTAATGATAAAAGTTTAATGATTATAACTTTAAAATACTTAGCATTCAATAAATACAGTTTGTAGATGGATAATCATCATCCATTTTGTATATAACTCATGGTTATATTTATTATTTTATTATACCTTTCTTCACCAAGGTTTGCATTATGTTTATATTGAATTAGTTAATGATCTAAACCCATTGCACGCTAGGTTTTAATAATACTATTATTGTTAGAATGCACCCATTTCACTCTAGGAATTACCAATCTATTATATTTTCCCCTTGAATATTTGGGATATTATAGTTTAAATTATTTTGTATGGGATCTCTGACATATACCTCCTCCATTATTGTAGTTTATATTTATATATATGAGTTTGATATGTAGAAATGTAGAAATACTCATTAAAATAACTATACTTTAAATAATGTGTTTTGTTGTTTAAAAAGAATCATTATCTAATATAGGATTGTTTAAATCTCCATAATATTTATTATTAAATTGGGTTTTATATATTCATGGGATGGAAATAGTTTATCACATGGTAGGTTCCTTTATCTACAGATATATTTCATTGCTAAATAGCCAAGAGTTCATTTGTTATAAATATCAAATTATAATTTCTATTAAAAGTCTCAAGTATGAAGATATATAATTTTCTTTTATATACGTTTAAGTGTGCTTTTCCCTATTAAATTAATAATTTTATATTTTTTGGAGCTTTATTTAACATGCAATAACTTCCTTTTTTTCCAACTATTTTATATTTTACGAGTTTCTTCAATTTTGTAATCTTGATCATTTTGATCAGTTTTATATTAATACATTGTGGCTTATACATTATTTTCATCACTAAATGTTTCAATATATATGAAGCTTATTTTTTATACATTTATTCTAACAATTATTGAATGTGGTCCAAAACGCCAATTTTTTTTTTTTTTTTGAAATTTTAATAAGTCATCTATTTATTTGTGACTTTTAAAATTTATATTATAACTCCATAAAATTTAATATAATTTTAAGTAAAAAAGAAATAAATGTATATATAAATAAGTAAATAAATAAATAAATAAAAATTAAAAAGGTCATTAAAAAATAAAATATTTTTATATAATTTTTTTTTTTTTGACAATCATGTTATAAGGAAAATGATAAATAATTATTTTCCTTATAACCTTATTTTTATATATTTTATAAATTTATATTTAAATTTATATTATTTAAAATATTAATTTTTTATATTATAACTAAAACTTTAGTTGTTATTATAACATCTTAATAATAGGATTAAACCTTTTATTTTATATATAATTTATATATAAATAAAAATTACAAAATAATATTTTTATAAGATTTAAATTATAACTGTAAATTGAAATTTCAAAAATTAAAATTTGTTGTTCACATTTCAATTACTATTTATATATTACCGCAACCGTATTGTAGAGATATATAAATAGGTTTTTTACACATATGAATTCACATGTCTATCCCATATTATATATATGGGCGTGTAAAGAGCATATATACTTTGGTATATATATCTTATACTATATCAGTACGACGTCGGCGCTCCAAATTCCTAAGCAGAGGTAGCTCCAGTAGACATGTCTTGCCAAATAACATCCATTCCATCCTATAGAAATTGAACTCATAACCCTCTCAGTATAGGCTATACAACTACACTAGGATGCTATGGGTGATCAAATATAGAGATTAAATACGTGGCAATCCAATAATGGTAGGAGCGGAATTAATACTTACCTGAAATTGTGCCATTATAACCCCTTTACCCTTTCTCCAAACCCTATCGGGAAAATCAGATTAAGGATAGATACAAGCAGGGGTCGACTGGACACCAGATGATTATTAAGTCCGCCACATAACAACCAGTAGAAAGCCCAGTTCTACTTTATATGCTAAAAAATGCTATATATATTTGTTGTTTTAAAAAGACTTAAAAGTTAATAATTTAATTAGATTATAATATATAAATAAAATAATTAATTAATTCATAAATTCTTTATTAATATATATTAAAAAAAAATAATTAATATTAATTTAGAATAAATAAATAATTAAATTTTTTTATATACATTAAATAAATAATTTATTTTTAAATAATAAAAATAAAAATATTTTCATATATACTTTATGTATCTGTTTTTTTTTAAAAAATTAAAAGAAAAAGAAATAATTAAAATACTTTTTATCTTTTAAAAAAAATTGAATATTTAATTGTTCAGAATTAATATTAAAAAATAATATTTAGATAATTAATATAATGATTTAAAAGATATAATTAAAAATTATATATTAAAATTATAATGGAAGAAAACATAACTATTTATATAAGTGAATATAACAAAGGAGAAGAACAAATCATTATTAATAAACAATAAACAATATAAATTTAATTTTTCACATTCAAGGAAAGATAATTCAAGAATTTATAAATGTACCGAATATAAAAAAAATAATAAATGTAAATCTTTTATTATTTTTAAATAATGAGAAAGAAATCTTAAAATATGAGAGTTTCATAATCACTGGAAACGAATACAGTGTATCCCTATCTGTAATGAAACATAAAATTAAAGATGAAATTAAAAAACATTCAAATCCTTTTGATATAAAACGAAAAAGACTATATAATGAAATTTCTAAAGAAATAGGATTTATATATCCGTGTCCAGAATATATTTCAGTTAAAACTCTAATATTAAGAAGTATTAATAAAAAACTACCATCCAATGTAACAACTTTTAATGAAATTCCTAATAAATCTGAATATTATAAAACTGAACGAAATGAAGATTTTATGATATTCAAAAATTCTGATTTAGTAATTTTTCAATCCCCTTTTCAAGCAAAATTATTTAAGAAATATAATAATGATATATTTGTGGATTGTACTTTTTATATCGCACCTAAATTTAGTCAACAAGTGTTTATTACTAGAACTTACGTTAAAGAATTGAATAGTTTTTATACTACTTCTTATGCAATATTAATAAATAAAAAGCAAAAAACATATAAAATATTATTCAATAAATTAAAACAAAATTCTAATAATAATATTATAACTGAACCAAAAAATGTACATTGCGATTTTGAAAAAGGCATATCCAAAGCAGTTAAAAAAATATTTCCTAATATAAATATTAAATACTGTATTTGGCATTATAAAAATTTATTAGAAATTAAAAAAAATGAATTGTGCTGTAATGGAGTGAACGATGATGAAAAAATATTTAATTATTACAAAGGAATTTCAAACTTACCATTTATCAACCCTGAATACATAATGGATATTTTTTTCATTAATTAAAACTAAATCCATTGAAAAAAATTCTTGTCTATTTTTAAAATTTTTAGAATATTTTTATGAAACATATTTATTTGGTTACGATATGAAAAGTTGGAATTATTATAATAATATTGAACATATAACTAATAATGCTTCAGAATCACTCAATAATTCTTTAAATAAACTATTTCCAATGAAACCAAATTTTTTATGAATTAATAAATAAATTAAAAGAACAGGAATATTTATCATATTATGATTACCAAATGAAAATAAAAGGAATTTGGAGAATGAAAAAAAATAAAAACAAAAACTGATGAAATTAATATCTTAATTGAAAAATACAAAAATTAAAGAAGCCAAGTTAATTGATATTAAATATGATAGAAGTGATCTTACTAAATTGTGGTCTGAATGTTTAACTAATTTAAATAATATTTTATAAATATTATTTTATAAATATTATTTTATAATAAATAATTATGAAATGACAGAGGAATTTCCAAAAGAAAAAATCATTAAAATTCTTTCATACAAAAACTTATAATTAAATTTATTAATTAAAATTTTATAATTATTAAAAAGTTAAAATGTTTATATACTTGATAAAATTTATGTATTTTAAATAAGTATTCTATAATTTTATTATTATAATTAATTTTATTAATAATTGTTTAAATATTTTATTAATATTTTTTTTAAAATAAATAATCCTATATTTTTATACTTTATTATTAATATTAATAATATATTTTTATATTTTTATATTTTATTATTAATATTTATAATTAATTTTATTAATAATTGTTTAAATATTTTATTAATATTTTTTTTAAATAAATAAATCTATATAATTGCTAAAGTATTTTATTAATAGTTGTTTAAATATTTTAATATTTTTTAAATAAATAAATCTATATAATTGTTAAAGTATTTTATTAATATTTTTTTAAATAAATAAATCTATATAATTGTTAAAGTATTTTATTAATATTTTTTTTGGGAGAGTTGCATTTCCCCAAATTGCATTTCGCCAGGTTGCATTTCGCCAAGAGGCGTAGTATTAAAATGTTGCATTTCCCCAAGTTGCTTTTCGCCGGGTTGCATTTCGACAAGTAGAGTATTGATATAAATAAATGAATAAATAAATAAATATTAATTCAAAATATATTTTTTTTAAAATTGTTTTTATTCGATATTAATAATAATTAATTTTATTTAATGATTTATTTATTTATTTAATAATTTTCAATTTGGCGAAATGCGACTTGGCGAATTGCAATTTGGCGGAATTCCATATTTTTTTATTACGCCACATGCTTTCAAAAAAATTGGCGAAATGCAATTTGGCGAAATGCAATTTGGCGAAATGCCCCACACCCATTTTTTTTAAATAAATAAATCTATATAATTGTTAAAGTATTTTATTAATATTTTTTTAAATAAATAAATCTATATAATTGTTAAAGTATTTTATTAATATTTTTTTTTTTTTTTTTTTTTTTTACAAAAAATAAACCTTTTAATTGTTTGAATATTTTAATTTATTTTTTTTTTTTGTAAAAAAATATTTATTTTTATCTAACCATTATAATTTATTTAATTATTCACTTAATAAATTTAAGAAAAAAAATTACAAATTAATAATAGTATCATATAACTATTAATTTAAAAAGCCTCAAAGTTTGATATATCACGTGAAAATTGGCGTTTTGGACCTCTCCCATATAAATAAATATATAAATACAGCTACTTTTACAAAAAAAGTCACAAACTAAATAATAAATTATTAATAATTTTTGAATCTCAAATTATTCTATATTTAATCCATATTTATTACATTTACCCAATCAGTTTAATTTAAAATGAATTTTTTTTTTACTGAAACTAATTTATTTATTTAGTGATACAATATTACACCACATTTAAATATTCCTTCTCCTTTTTCTTTTTTTTTTTTTTTTTTCTGTGTAAATAAATATAATAAATAAAAAATTCTATAAGAAATCTATTATAGAAATGTTACCCTGCTAATCGGTACACATTTCTTTTATTATATTATTATTATTATTAATTTTTCCTATTGGTATATCCATATTTATAAGCTTTTCATTAAACTTGAAAATGTATGTCTTCTACTCATTAGTTAATCAATTTTTTTTTAATTATATGAAAACAACAAAAATAATAAAATAATAAAAAAAATAAAAAAAAATTTCCTAATAATAATAATAATAATAATAATATTAATAATAATAATAATAATAATAATAATAATAATAATGATAATATAAAGATTATATTTCTAATAATAATAAATAATAATAAGATTGTACGTTTTTTTTTTTTGTTTGTTTGTTTAAGTTCTATTATTAATGTTATTTAAATTTTATTTTTCTTAATAATAATTTACTAATATAAGTTTTTTTTTTTTTTTTTTTTTCTTATTATTATAATAATTATTAATTACATTGATAGTAATAAAAAGTTCTTAAATGAATTCTCCAATTCTCATTAAGAGGTGTAACTTTTACTTGAGTCAAAGAATATAATAAAAGTAAATTACAATGATAATTATCCTATTTAAAACATTTCTATAAAAAAAAATTTTTTTTCTCATATTTAATTCGAATTGAATTTGACCTTTTTTGTAATAAAATTTTAAAAAAATTTAAAATAAACCATTTATATAAAAAAAAATTAATTTCTTTAATCAAATTTTAATAATTCATATTTAATATTAATATTTTTTCATGCTATTTTATTATTATTTAATTATTAATTATTATTAATTATTATTTAACTATTTTATTCAATCTTTTTTTTTTTTTTTTTTTCATTAATAATTAAATATTTTTTTTTAAAAAAAAAAAAAAAATTAAACAATATAAAACAATTGATATAAAATGAAATATTCAAACCTTAATTAATATAAAATAGTTTTTATTATTCAATCATAAATTGATGTCATAAATCAAATCTAAATCTAATGATTTTATAATATTTTTAAAATGTGGGCTTGATTTAATATTAATTATATTTATAATTATTAATAAATTATATAGCATAAATCAATGTTTTAATTATATTCTTATTATTTTATATTTATATAGTTATTAAATATTTCCTTAAATAATAATTATTAATTTATATTCATTCAATAGTTTATTTTAATCACAGAAACAATTAATCAATTAACAATAGAGCTTTGCATATTAATTAAACAATATAGCTTTGTATATTCAATTAACAATATAGCTTTGATATATTCAATTAACAATATAGCTGGTATGGTTATATATTAGCAATATATGCATATGTTTAATTAATTAACAATATAGCTTTTATATATTAATAAACTATTATAAACATATATTGCTAATATATTTATTTTATACTATATTTATGCTAAAACTAGGCATGTGTATGATTTGCATTTTTTATTTATTTTATTTTTTTTTTTTAATTTATTTATTTTCTGATGAATTTGATAGCTGTTTTAGCATAGTTTTAGCATCAAAACCCTATATCGTTTATTAATATAAATGTCTAAAATGTTGATATTGTATTTGTATGCCATTTAGCATTAATTGTTCATCAAAATATATATATAAATTATGATTGTTTAAGTTGATACTAGTTTGAACGATATTTACATATATTTGGCATACAAATACAATCAAACAACCTATATCGTTTATATCAATATATATGCTAAAACTATATCATTGTATTTGAATGCCTAAAATTAGCAATATTGTTCAATAAATAACATAAAAATAAAACATTTCTCTGAATTATGAGAAGTGTTTGTAATGTAAGTAATGTAATGTAAGTTAGTGTGTAATTAAAAGTATAAGAAAGTTGTTAGATAGTTTTTAAATATATGTAATTTCAATAATAAAATTAAATGTATAATTAAAAGTATAAGAAAGTTATTAGATAGTTTTTAAATATATATAATTTCAATAATAAAATTAAAAAAATAAATAATACTTTAATAAATTTAACAAATAAATCCCAACATCGAATTTTTGAGTTGTACATCACAATATGAAAATTAATATAAAATTAATTAAAAAATAAATTTTAAAAATTTAAAAATTAATCTTTTAAAAATTTAAAAATTAATCCTTTAATAAAATAATTTAAAAATCATATCTAATAAAATAAAATAAAATAAAATAAAATTATATGATTTTATGATAATTAATAAAATTTAAAAATTTAAATAAAAAAAATTTTAAATTTTTATTTGTAATGAATATTTAATTAAACTAGAAGTTTATTGGTTAAATAAAATGAATGACTTATTTTTTTTTATATCATGAAAAATGATAATATTAAATATTAAATATTATAAAATATTATTAATATTATAAATAATTTATATCATGAAAAATGATAATATTAAATATTATAAAATATTTAATATTAATTATTTATATTTTTTATTTTTATTTTTATTTTGAGAATTAAAATATAAGTATATATATACTATTGCAAACTATAGATTATTTTTATTATAATGATATATATAATAAAAAATATTTAAATATTCAATACTTTATTGTTATTTTTTTGTATATTTACATATATTACATTTTTATTGAAATATAAATAATATTTTTTAATTATTATTATTATGTAATATTAGTTGCTATTTGTTACTACTTATTAATTTTTAATTATAATTTTTTTATTTATAAAATTCAAAAAGATTTGAGTGGATTTCAAAAAATTAAAATTTTATAAATAATAATATATATATATATATATATTTTTGAATTTATTATTATTATGTAATTTTAGTTGTTATTTGTTATTTGTTACTACTTAGTAATTAATAGTTTTATGTTCTTATTATTTTATTATGATTTTAATTATAATTTTATTATTTATGATTTTAATTATAATTTTATTATTTATAAAATTCATTAAGATTTGAGTTGATTTCAAAAAATTAAAATTTTATATCCATTTTGAATATAATAAAAATATTTTATTGTTATTTAAATATTTAACATTTAATATTTAACTATTCTATAATAATTAACATTTTATATTTAAATATTTAAATATTTAAATATTTTATAATATTTAACATTTTATATTTAATATTTAATATTAAATATTTTTAAATGCTAACAGAAATTTAGACTTGTTTCATTATAAGTATAGCAAAAATATTTTCCCTTGTTAGGTGGAAACAATTTTCTATAAGATTTAAATAAATTCTGGTATATAATTGATACATAATTGGATTATAGATTAAATAAGGTTTAAAGTTGAATAAAGATATCATAATTTAGGTTAACATAATGGTAACTCTTTATTATTTATAATAAAGTTTCATTTGTTCATTTATTATTTATTATTTATTAGTTATTAGTTATTATTTATTATTTATTATTTATTATTTAATTATTTAATATTTATTATTAATAAATACTCTTTCTATATTATTTATTTATTATTTATTATATATTTATATAAATAACTAATTTATTTATTAAATATTTGTATTTATATTTTTATTTATTTATCTATATATTTTTTATTATATTTATCTATATATTTTTATTATATTTATAAATATTTGTTTAAAGAATTTTTCATATAAATGATTAAAGAATTCAAGATTTCAAAATTCAAAAAAAAAGTTTCAAAAATAAATTTTAGGTGAAATAAATAAATTAATTTTCTTTAATGTAATTTGTTATGAATACGTTACACAGATCAACATC
This sequence comes from Neocallimastix lanati (nom. inval.), assembly GCA_016946835.1. NCBI lineage: Eukaryota > Fungi > Neocallimastigomycota > Neocallimastigomycetes > Neocallimastigales > Neocallimastigaceae > Neocallimastix > Neocallimastix lanati (nom. inval.). The sequence goes on along the minus strand of JACVTC010000009.1, from coordinate 1,746,129 downwards.
TTCAATTTTATTAAAAAAGAAAGGATAATTTTAGTAATTTTTTAACTTTGTAATGAGGTCTACTATTATAAAACTTTATTTGGTATAAATAAATTAAAATGACAAATGACATAAAATTAAAAAATGTTATGGTTTGTTAAAGGATTAAACCACCAAAATTTTTTTATTTTAGATTTTTTTTTTTTTTTTTAAAAAAAAAAAATTAATTTTAAACTTTAAAAAAATAAAAATTAATATATATTATATATATATTATACAATATAATATATATTAAATATTAAATATTAAATATTAAATTTTTTTTTTTTTTTTTTTTTTTTTTTTTTTGATTTTTAATTTTTTAATTTTTTAATTTTATTAATATATATTAAAACATTTATGTAACATTAAAACAATATGTTTCATTACATAATAAAATCTTAATTATTATTATATTTTAAAAATTATTATTAATAAACTTTAATATTTTTGTTAAGGAAATATAAAAAAAATATAAAAAGAAATTCCAATACATAATGAAAATGATTCACCACTTCATAAAAAAAAAAAAAAAAAAGAGTAAAAAAGAAATAAAGTATATATTATAAATTTATTCATTTTAATAATTTGTTTTATTTTTATTTTTTAATATAGGATAAAGTTTATAACTTAATTACAAATTAAATGAAAATATTTACCTTATCATTGGTTTTTTTTTTTTTTTTTATTCGTTTGTTTTTGTGATTTTTTTAATATATCAATATTCCATAAAATTAATATTCCAAATTTTATATATTCTTTAATTTATATTCCATAATTTAAATTTTATAAATTTTATTTCTTTTATTTTTCTTTTATTTTATTTTTTTTTTTTTTTAGTTTTTATTTTATTTAGTTTTTATATTATTTTTAATATTATTTCTTTTATCGTTTGAATTATATATATATGTATATATTTTCTTCTTCTTTTTTTTATTATGTTTAAAAAACATTTTTTTTTATTGTTATTATATAAATAAAAATTTTAAGAAAAGAAAAATTAAATTAGTCAAAATAGACATGTCAATATTATTATAATTTAAAACATTTAAAAAAAAAAAATATAAATATATATATATATAAATTAAATAATGATAATTTAAAATTTTTTTAAATAAATATTCAAATAATAGATATTGAATAATAAAATAATTAAAATTAAAAAAAAAATAAAATAAGATAAATTAATAAATAAATAAATAACAATATACCAATATACCTATTATATTTTTAAACTCATTATTTTAAAAATTAAAAAAAAAAAAAAACAACCTGTTATTTATAATATTAATTATTAAATTTCAAATTTAAATTAAATTAAAAAAATTTAAACATTAATTTATAAGCGGATATAAAAAAAAAAATAAAAAAATAAATAAATAAAATATAATATAATAATAAGGATAAAAATGAAATCAATAATTATTTTATTACAATTTGTTATATTATTATGGCATAGAATTAATGGTGAATATCCTCCTTGTTCAAGTTGTAATGTGCAACAGTTATATAAGGATAAACCTATTGGAAAAGAAAATAATCAATGGTGTATTATTGATAAAAATAACTGTAAAAATGAAAATAATCAATCTTCACAAAATGAAATTAATTATACTACTTCTAATTTAATTTCAAATGTTGGTAATACTACCAATTCTAATTCAACAAGTAATATAACTTCTCTTGATATAATTACATGCCCTGATTGTACCATTTTAACAGAAAATAATGAAATTGGTGAATATTGGGGATATATACCTGAAATCAATAGAGTTAGTATCAATTTTTAATAATTTAATTTAAAAATAATATTGAATTATAAAAAGAAATTATATATATAACAAAATTATATATATATATTTAAAATCAAAGTTTCACAATAATAATAATATAATTATTATATTATTATTTTATTGAAAATTAATGATTTATGAAAATAATTTTTAAATATATATATATATTGTATAATTAAATTTCAATAAATATTAAAATTTTTATCTATATTTATATATACATACTTTTTTTTTTTTTATAAAATATTTATTAATTCGTGCTATATATGAATTATAATTAAAAAAAAAAAAAAAAATAGCCTTGTAAAATTGATAATGTCAAGTGTAAAGAAGTTATTAAAAGAAAATTAGAAAAACCAGTTCTCAGAGGGTCTGACGGTTCAAGAATATGTCAATCATGTGATAGTATAAAAGTTACAGACAAAATAAAATCTCTTATGTGGGGATCAGAGGATGGAGAAGAATGTCGAATAATTACTTCTCGTTGTCCACAACATAAAATATCAGGACATCCATTCTGTAATGGTTGTAATATTCAAGGAACTGGAACCGATTTTTGTTTGTTTGGATATGAAAATAATCAACCATGTATTATAAATGAAGTTTTGTGTGGTACACCAGAAAATCGTTTTAAAAGAATCTATTCAGATGGTACTGTTTTAAAAGGAGATGGTAATACTTTTGATGATGATGAAAATAATGGTAATTCTCTTTACTATTCTCATTACTTGTGTGTCATAACATTCTTAATTATAGTATTATTTTCCTTAATATAAAAAAAAAATTGGTCAAAAAAAAAAAAAAAAAAGACATATATATTTGAAATATAATCATTTAATTATTTTAATAATATAAAATATATTTATTTTATATTATATGATACTATATAATATAAATATATTTATTTCATCCATTAATATATTTAAAATAAAATAAAAATAATTATTTGCAGAAATAAAACTAATTATTATAATTAGTAATATCATTAGTATAAGATAAAAAAAAATTTTTTTCCCATATTATATTTAATTTAATAAAAAAAAACTTGTTTATTTTAACAATTATTTTAAATTTTTATGTATAATAGATAAATTTCAAATTTTAAGAAGAAATATATATATTTATATTATAGAATAATTAATATGCAGTAAATTGAATTTCTAGATAACAATAAAAATTTAAACATAAAAAAAAAAAAAATAAAATAAAATAAAATAAAATATAATAAAATAAAATAAAAAAAATAAATTTATAAAAAAATTTTGTTAATTAAATTAGTTATTAATTGTTGATAAATTTACTATATATATACCATAAAAGGAAATAAAGTATATTAATATTTTTTTTTAAAAAAAAAAATTTCTATTTATAATTCTAATTATCATTTACTTATTTATTTATAGGATAAATATAATTAATTTTTTTATAAATAAAAAATAAATATATATATATAAACTATTATTGTTATAATTACAATTCTTAATATATAAAAAAATTATATATATATAATATTATTTTTGTTTTTGTTTTTATCTTATATTTTATAATTATATAATAAAACTGTGGATGTCATATATTGTGATTAGTAGTTTTTATTTTTTTTATTTTTATTATTTTTTTATAAACATTTTTAAGCTATAATACTAATGATTCAATTTATTATGTATGCCATTAGACCTACCGTTATTAAGGAACATTATACTACATTATTAAGTGTAAAATATATTTTTTTGATAGTATTATACAGTGTAACTCTAAATATTTCCAATAATGTAAAGACTATTATTTCTATTCTATTATAGAGAAATGATTATAAATAACATGTATTGGCTTATTCTAAAATGAATTTGATCTTTCTTAATATAAAAAAATAATATAATAAATGAAATATACGTATCATTTCTTATTTTTAAGTGTTATATTTAACAGATTAAGCACCTTACTGACTCAATAATTCATTAAGAATTATTAATATCAAATTCAAAATATTAAATATTAAACATTCATTAAATATTAAAAATAAAGGAATAGTAATAGTTATTAACAGTCTGGAATTTATGGTTAATGATTATGTCAACTTTATTAATATATTATATACTCTAGAATTACTCAAGAATTACTCAATGTATAATTCTATGAGCTTACATGTATTTATATGAATAATATGTGGCTTATACATTTAATTTAATACAATACGTGTCAATACATTATAAATACATTTGACACTTATTTTATATATTTCACATATTCTAACATTCCCCCTTAAACCTAATTATTCAGTAAAGAATAAATTGGTTTACTGATGAATATGTGTATATAAAATTATCCTATTCTCTAATATTATACACTTGATACTATTAAATAATAAATTATTTCTTTTCAAACCTAACTTTTAATTTTACATGAATAAAATAGTTTACATTATATTAATTCCTTAATTAAATTTAAATATTACAAAAATAATTTCTTAAATATATTATTAATCTAATAATTTCCCCCTAAAACTAAATATTTAATATCTTTACACCTTTAATAAATATTATATGAATCTATGTCATCTTTAATATAAAATAATTATATGGTTTAAATATACCATTTATATATGATGGAAACCTTTCTCTTGAAGGGTGATATTATACCATCTAAAATATGTGAATACCGAATATCTCTTATATATTGGGAATTACATCACTTTTAATTATAATCCGCTTTGTAGATTAGCGCTAACTTTTATATATATATTTCGCTTTGTAGTTTTAGCGATAACTATTAAATATTGCTTTATAGATTAGCATTAACTATTAAAATATCGTTTTGTAGATAAACGTTAACTATTATATATATTAAGTGTATTAAGTAAATTTTGTTTGGAGTATTAAAATTAAATTAATCTAATATTTTAATTGCGTTATTTTAGACATTTAAATTTATTAATAAATTAATATAAATTGTCTTATATCTGATTGAGATTCCATATTTTAGTTAATTTTTCTTGTATGTTAATTTCACTACTTTTCCCTCTTAGGCTTCTATAATTTGCAAATGTATAATTTTGTCATTATAGCATCTTAAGAAATATTAGTCTTATCATGTATTGAATCTTTAACTATTTCTTGAATATTTCAATTTTCTTATTTTTACTGGATAATATCTTTATATGTTGAAGATTATTAACTAGAATTTGATATACGTTTTCTGGTCAGTTATACATAAATTTAAATTTTCAGTGACCACTATTCCCCCTCAAATCTAAATATTTTGAAATAAATATATAGATTTGTAAATGAAAATTTTAAATTGTTTGCAATAGTTAAATGATTAATTGCACCATACTTTTAATGAAAGTAATCTAAATTATATAAAATTCAAAAATCAGTTTAATATTATATTTAAACATGAAATATCCGCTTGATTAATTGGAAGTTAAGTACCAATGGCGGCTAAAACTCACTATTTTAAGTGATAATATGAGGTGTCTAATATATATGAAATGGAGCCCTTTCAATGAAGGTCTAACACCATCTATTATTATTATCTATGATTTAGCACATTTCACGCTAAGTTAAATCATGATATTATATTAAATTTAAATGAAAATACCTATGTAATCAATTATTATAATTATTGTAGAATATGCTCATTTCACGCTAAGCATTTCTATTTAATTTTATGAATAATATGTACCAATTATTATATATGTTGGTACTTTGTGACATCTTCCTTCGAATATCCGCTTTGTAGTTAAGCAGTAACTATTAAGTATATTCGGATAAAATTTAAGTATACGTGTTTCACTTTTTAATAAAATACTATATAATAGTGCAATAATTTGGGAGAATAATTAACCTCAAGTTAATTATAATTTCTTTCATTTATAAGTAATTTCTTATATATTAATTCTATGTTAAATATAAATAAATGTTGTATATTCTTCTATTATTTAGAAATGTAAGAATATTTTAATGTGTGCGTGTGTGATTAACTTCTATAAGAAAGATATATGTTATTGTATATTTTAATACATGATATTTACATATTCTATGTTTCTTTTCTTTGTCCACATGTATTTATAGTTTTGATTATTGAATTAAATATATGGAAATTTAAATGGTTATTTTATAAAGTGACATAAGGAGTAATTCTTTGAAAAGTAGACAAACATGAAAATTCTAATATTATTTATACTTTATGAATAAATAATAAATATTAAAATTTAATCATATTCTTCATCTTAATAATTAATATATTCATTTAATTTTTTATCTTAATAATTAAAAGATTTATTTAACAAATCAATTAACTTCTATTATTTATGTTTATTTCTCTATTATGATTGAAAAATATGTAATTCAGTATTTATGAAATTGCATTATTGTATAGAAAATTGGTATAATGGATAATTCTTGTTAAATAATTATGATAATTTATATTTCAGTTATTCTTACTCTTGGGAATTTTAACTACCTTTTTTATAACCTTTTCCTTTGTAGTAATTTTGGCATATTTACATTTTCCGTATTTGGGATGACATCCATTTAATTTACTATGTACGATAGATTTTGTTCCAGTTATTGCATTAAATGTCTTATTAAAAGAATCAAACATAATTTCACTATCTGTGGTGACGAGATTTGGTGTACTAATTTTTCCAACGTAAGGTATACAGATCATATTATCCTGTTTAATGTTAGACATTTTTATGTAATAATCGGTAGTAACTTCACTTATTCCGTTGATATATTTTAAAAGTGGAGGATATAATTCAAAAAGTTTATCAAGTAATTCGTCCCTTTTTATGTTTTCTAAGGTATGCACTAATACTATACTTTTAATATTATTTTTTGGTTTAGCTTTGAATTCATGAGGTGTATAATTAGTATTAAGTCTATAATTTTTAGTCAATCTATTATCCTTATCGTTTAGTATATTTAGACACCAGTATACAAAATCAAAAGAATTATTACATATATAATGGAATGAACCAGGTTTAAAATAATGGTTATTTTTTATGTACTTTCTTAGTGATTGTTCCAAAATTTCAGGTGAGACATATGTATATCCAGTATGATCTAAGGATATCCAGTTCCAATCGCTTTTGTCTTCTGGGATCTCTTTAAATCTTTCTATTCCCATTTTATATTCCGACCAATGCATTCCATTTGGGTTAAATTCAAATATCCTTCCTTCGATTTGAGTACCGATGTAAAATCCAGCATGTTTTATACTAATAACATCAATATGTTCATAATAATAACCATCCTTTTCTAATTCTTGCAATAAAATGTCGTTAAATTCTATATAATCCCAAGATTGTTCATGAAGTGGAATATCTATTTTATGTAATTGATCAAGTTCTCCATTTTTTATGTTATTAACATAAATAATTTCTCTAAATCCAACCGCAAAAAAATATTCTTTACGGTTTTCAGTAGCATTTGAACCGAAGCAAAATAGAATAATATAAATTAAAGTATAATATAACTGTTTCATTTTAATATTTATGTTTTATGATTAAAATAATGTTTAAAATAAGATATTTGGAATTATTTGATAATTTGTATTGTATATCTATTATTTGAATTTAAAATTTAATTGTATCAATAACGATTTTCAATATTTATATTATAGGGGTCATGAGTAAATAAGCTTGTTTCGACTTAAAATGTTATTTGCATACTAATGTGGTTTATTTATTATCAATTTAAAATTTGAAATTTGATACTTTGTTTTCTTCTAAATTTAAATTCTTTGTTTACATCCTGACAATGATTACCATAGTTATTTTCAGATTTAAAATCATTTTACTTAAATCCAAAATATTTTATTTATTTTAAAATTCTAAATTTGTTTATTTTCAAGAATAACAATATCTTAAATATCGTGGAATTTTGGATTCGAAACTATATTTCTCAATCTATAAATTTAAATTAATTTTAAATTTTATTTAAATTCGAAATTTTGAATTTAAATTATTATTGAATGTAATTTAATTCTCATTCGGAATTTAAAATTTATTTATAATTCAATTAAACAAATGGAAAATTTATTTAATTTTATCTAGATATTTGATATTTCATAATTTTCAGTTTTCAATTAATATTGTAATTTAAATTTCAATTTTGAAATTTCAAGATCTCAATTTCAGATCTCAAAAGTATTTTCATATAGTAGAAATAGAATTAAATTGAATCTTGATTTGTAAGGATTAGAATTTCTATAATTTTTTCTTTTACATAAAGTTTTGTCCGGCTTAGGAATTCTCTTTCAGAGAATCCCTTTGAAAGTCACTGAGAGTCCATTGAGACTCTTAATCTATTAACAATCTGGAATTTATGGTTAATGATTATGTCAACTTTATTAATATATTATATACTCTAGAATAACTCAAGAATTACTCAATGTATAATTCTATGAGCTTACATGTATTTATATGAATAATATGTGGCTTATACATTTAATTTAATACAATACGTGTCAATACATTATAAATACATTTGACACTTATTTTATATATTTCACATATTCTAACAATAGTCACATTAATTAATGACTAAATTAGAAAATTTAACAACTACACGAAGGTCTTCAGAAACTTTAATAAATACAACACAAACAGCAAAGGCAGCAAAGGCGGCAAATTCATCAAAAATAACAATGAAAATACTGCTTTTATTGCCATAAAAATGGGCATACTACTGATAACTGCTTTTTCAACCCTATTAAATTTACCAAAGAATAACTACAAAGAAGAAAATAATAGCAATAATAATAAACCAAGAAATAAAAATAAAAATAAGAATAAAACATCTTTTAGTTAAAAAAAAAAAAATAGTAAAGGAAACTTTAAATCTTATAACGTTAATTATGAAGAACAAAGCAATTCAAATTTAGATACATGTCCATCATTTGACTTCTGTTTCAATATAATAACTAATATTATAGAAGACAATCATAATAGCAGTTCAATAACATAAAGGTAAATAAAATAAAAAGGTCTATATCCTAAAAGAAGAAAATAATGATAAAGAAGATTGCAACAGAGAATCATTGATAGTGGAATAGGAATTAACTTATCCAAAAATATATGAAAAGCACTATCAAACAGCACTATGAAGAATTTTCTAATAAAGAAATTCTATACCCCAATGGACAACCTGATAAAATTTACAAAAAGGGTATGTGCAAAGGAACATGTAAAAATAATAATTTTTCAATTGGCAAAGTATTTTACACTCCAAACATACAAAATAATTTAATTTCCATACCATACTTATTGTAACCGTAGGGATAGACACAATAGGTAAGTACATATAGAGGGAGATAAAAATATGTCTTATTAAAATATTTTTTATTAAAAATAAATTTTATTAATATTAAGAAATTAAAAATAATAATAATAATAATAATAATAAATAATTAAATAATTAACAGATGTAATATTTCAAATTACCTACTATTAGTTAATTAATAAAAAACACAAAGAGAAATGTTTTCATTTGCAAAGTTCGTATTATTTATACTTTTGTTAAAAAAAAAAATATGCTGTTTTAAAATGTATTGATAATATTAAAGAAATATTTAGAAAGATATTAATATTTATACAGAAAGAATATTATTAAAGAAGTTATTATTAATAATTAATAAAATATTTTTTTTTTTTTGCAAAATGGGTTGAAGTGTGTGTTTGAACCCATGAACCTATGGTCAAAGCCATGGTAACTTTACTAACTGAGGACTTCGTTACCTGATCCCTTCTCTAGAATTCAGATACTAGACGAATCTAACAGTTAGGCAAAACGTATGCTAAAACTAATCTAAAATAAAAAAATACTAATTAACAATATTATAGTAGGAACTTTAAAATAAAATTACATGATATTAATAAAGTTACATGAATAAAATATATAATAATAATACATGAATATTAATGTTTAACAATAATATAAAATAAAATTTAATAATAATGATATTGATAAATTAATACATGTTTAATATTAATAAAGTAAAGATTCATTTTCAAGTTTTTACTTTAGTTATTTTTGTTAAATTCTTCAAAAAGTTCAGAGCAATTTAAATTTGTTTCAGACTCCTAAGCTGCTTCAGATAATGGATATTCTTTCCATTTAATAAGATATTTTATTTTTCCATAATAAAGTTTTTTTTTTCAACTTTGTATTCTTCTTCATCATTTACAATTATAGATGGGTGAAGGTGGTTTTTTGTTTTCTTCTAAAAATGATCTTTAAAGTATAGTTCAAATTCAGAAACCTGAAGGACTGGGCGTATTCTAAGTTTCGTTGATAATTCTAATTTATAGGATACTAATGATAAATTTTCTTAATTATTTTGAATGGACCAAGCTTTCTTGGTTTTTAATTTTTTGTTTTTGTTTTTGTTTTTTTTTTTTGTTTTTTATTATTTTATTTTATTACCATTGCGAATAATAAATGAGCAAGTTAATCCAATAATTTATTACCAAGTTTGAAATTAGAGGGGTTTCAACTCTATGTTTATCCGAGAATTCCTTTTTACTTTTTTATTTCTTGTTGTAAATTTTCTATGAGTTGGCAAAATCTTGAGCGAATTTGTCAACTCAAGGAACATCGGTATTACTTGGGATTTCAAGGGAATATCTTGGATTGAAACCATAATTTACATGAAAAGGGAGAAATTTTTCCTTGATTCTTGAACTATATTATTATAACTAAATTCCCCAAGATATAAAATATATATATATATATATATATAATTATTTAATAAAATTTTTGATAATTAATTATATAATAATTAATTAATGTAATAAAATTACATAAATTTATGATTCACTTATATGCAAATTTATTATAAATTTATGAATAAACTCCTCCAAAGGAAAAATTTTATTATTTAAATAATTTTGGATAATAAATTTAATTTAAATAATTTATTTAAATTAGTTAATTTTGTTTAGTTCATTTAATTTTAGTTATTTTATATAACTTAGCTAATTTAGTTTAGTTAGTTTAAAATACTTTAAAATTAATTTCGGAGAAGTTTCAAATAGTCAAAAATTAATTTAAATAGTTTATAAAAATAGTTTTGAGATGTAAATATATAAACATTAGTATTAATAATATTTATATAATAAATAAAAATTTAATTATTATCGTAAATAAGTTGAAAGTTTATTGAATTAATTATTGTTTTAGTTTTTAGTTAATTTATTTATTTAATAAAATTATTAATAAATATTTTGTTTATAAATTAATAGTAATATATGTAAATTAGATAGGAATGATATATTATAATGTAATCATGAACAAATATAAATACATGTAAATTTTATTATTTAAATCAATGGATTAGTTATTGCCTATTATATAGTTAATGACATAATAGAATTTAATAAGTATTTATAATAAAAAGATTTATTAAAAAGTAAACCTTTTATTTAATGTTTTTTTTTTTTAATGGTTATAATCTGATTCTTTAAAAGAAAAACTTGACAGACAGTCAGAACCGAGAATATCACAGTAGGAAGAAGGATTCACATCAACTAAGAATTTAATCTTACATTTATAATTATTGTAATTAAAAAGAAATAAGGGAGGAAGAATACCACCAAGAATAATTTATAAGCCTCCAATACTAGAGACTTCAGGAATATTAGTTTTATTGGAGAAAGAGATATTGGTTTTCTTTATTAAATGTAAATATCCATTAAACTGAATTTGAGAAGCTCAATTTAATCTTAACTTTTGATGGCTGAAGAGGCATGAAAATATAACAAAATCTATTAACTCCTGTGACCAATGTGCAAAAAATAAAGTTAGTAGACACAATGAGATATTACTTATTAAGATTCTTTAGTTGTTCCTAATAGTCTTTAGAAATCAATTGAAATAGATTTCTTATGTGGACTTCCTGAATTTAAGAAACATACAGTGATTATGATTGTTGTTAATCGTTTCTCAAAAATAATTCACTTAATACCTTTTAAGGAACTACTAAAATACAGAAGAAACAGTTGAAACTTTTATAAAAAAAAAAATAAATAAATATTTTTAGAGTACAGGAATCACCTGAAGATATATACACTTGATAGAAGTTCATAATTTACAGGTGAATTATGACTTGAACTTATTGAAAAAACTTTGGATTCAACCAAAGATTGCTACCTCCGATCATCATGAAACCGTTAGACAAGTAGAACTTTACAATTCATTCATTAAACAATATTTAAGATAACATTCAAGAGCCTTTTATCATTATGACGTAGTCTAATGGTTACATCTTACAGAATTTTTTTATAATAATACTATTTATGAATCTACCAAATAAACTCCATCCTTTATTTACTTAGGTTTTAGTCCATCAATCGATGATATTTTCTTATTATGGTACTAATTCATAATTTAAATTTATTCAAAATGTGAGTAATACCTTTCCTATAGTTAAAGAAGTGCTACGTCATCCACAGAACTTATATAAATAAAAAAGACAAGCTGACAAGAAAAGAATAGTCCCTCCAGAATTAAAAAAAAGAAAACCAAAAAAGTTTGAATTAGTGCCCCTTCAGCTTTTCCTACTAATGAATACTGAAAATCAAAATACTTGCTCCACGCAAGAATGCTCCTTATAAAGTTTTGGAAGTTCTTACCTAATGATAATTATAAAATTGACATTTCCAAATCACCTTTTTTGTTTCTAAATATTTAATATTTAGAAACCAAAGGGTTTGGACTATCTTAATATAGTTAATTTGATTTAATCTAACCCATAAAATTGACAATGATAAAACGATAACTTCACAAATATTGGGATTTTCCAGTTGAATTTAAAAATGAAATTATATTGATTAGAAAAGCTTTGCACAAGATCTACGGCATATATTAATTTTAATTCATTTGGACCACTAGAACATGAGATATCGGATTTTTAAAGAATTTTAGATTTATATAAAACTAATCTAACATAACCTATCAAATTAATTATAACAAAAGCGTATTATTTCTTAGTATTAATCTTTATAAAAATTTATTATTAATTTATTAAATAAAAAATTTTAATAAAATATAAAATTTTGTGAATAATTATATAATTTTAATTAACTGTTATAATTAATAAAACATCTTAGCCTGATCATTATAACTCAAAACTAAAACTCTCGAAATACTTGATTAGATCACCATTTCAATCAAAATCTTCAAAACATTTTTAGAAAGCAATATCATTAAGTAAGAAAAGAATGATAAAATAAATGGTAAAGATGGCAAAAATTAGTAAACTCAAACAAAGAAAAAAAGACGGATCAACAAAGCAAACAAGAAAGCATTACCATTGTAATTTATACATACTGATATCATTGGACCACCTGCGCCATCATTTAGTGGATACAAATTAATATAGCTTTAATCAATAAATTACATTAATAAATGCTCAGTTTATTGACTTAAAACATTAAATCTGAGGCAGTACAGAAATTTACTGAGTTTCCAACAAACTTTATGAAAAATACATAAGTAAATTACAGCATAAAGGCCCATCCAGACTATTCGAAATCGAAATGAAAATATAGAAATTAGAAATTAAAAAAAAAAAAAAAAAAAAAAAAAAATAAAAAAAAAAAAAATTTAAGAGTAAAGATAATCTTAAAACTCGTTATTATATAAAAATGGATTATTCAAAATATAAAAAATGGAGGAGATCTTTTTATAAGAAAAATAATTTTAGTAGTACCTGATAATGATAAAACATACAAAATTATTAAGCTTTATAGGTTTTTTTACGATATGATTTCAGTTTTCTTCCATAATAAAATGGAAAACCATTTAAATTCTCATTGAGAACCTGTAAGGATTGTAACACATCCACAATTACTAAGCTAACCAATAAAAGTTATGTGTTACCCAGGGGTTAATGCTTTAGAATGTCGTCGAAAGATTTTCTAAAAATGGAAGAATCACTTAAAATAAAAGGAAATATTTCAGGGCATGGAAAAAATAAAAATTATGATTTATGTCGTTGCGAAGAAACTAGTAAACATAGAGCGATTCATTTGGAATTCAATAGAGGAAAAAAAAATAAAAAAAATATAAAAAAAAAATATAAATAAAAAAAATAAAAATAAAAAAAAAAACGTTAAATGGTTAACGTTTATAAATTTAATTAAGGATTAAACTTTTATTTCAAGTAAAATCTTATCATTATTCAGATTGTTTAAATAATAGGAAAAAAAACTTTATCAGAAGATAAACATTAATAAATAAAAATTATTGTGTAAAGTAATAGAGGCACTGTAATGATTTCTAAATGAAACAGATTACAAATAACGAAATTTTAACACTAAAATTAAAACACGTAATAAAAATTTATTTTTTAAATAAAATAATCTTAATAAAAACAAATCACTTATTAACTAGTTGATAGTCAATAATACATCGATTTAAATAATGAATTTTACATGTATTTATATTTTTTCATGATTTCATTTTAATATATCAAACCTATTTAATATACATATATTACTATTTTTATAAACAAAATATTAATAATTTTATTAAATAATAATTAACTAAAACTAAACAATAATTAATTCAATAAACTTTCAACTAATTTTAACTATTTAAAACTATTCCGAAATTAATTTTAAAGTATTTTAAACTAACTAAACTAAATTAACTAAGTTAAATAAAATAGCTAAATTAAATAAACTAAATTAACTAACTTAAATAAATTATTTAGATTAAATTTATTATCCAAAATTATTTAAATAATAATTTATCCTTTATGAAAAGTTTACTTAAATTTATAATTAATTTTCATATACGTAAATCATAAATTTATGTAATTTTATTACATTAATTAATTATTATATAATTAATTATTAAAGATTTTATTAAATCTTTACAATAGGGTTCCAATTTAGAACGACTAAAATTTCGAACCAGAACTAAATCACCAATTTTAATGTTTTTGGAATTTTTCATACTACTTTTTTCTTCTCTTCGATTTTCCCAATATTTACTTGCGTTCCTTACATTTTCAGCTGTTTCTAAAGTCCATCTATAATGCGAGATAAATTTTTCTAAAAGGATTTCATCTGAGGATTTATTCACTCCTCTAGTAGGTTTAGCTGCAATGTCGAAAGGCTATTGATCTTCACGACCATAAACTAATTCTTTGTAGTTCTAAGGGCCCACAAGGCCGAAGGTAATACCTCATCCCAGTCTTTATTTTCCTAACCATGTAAGTCTTAATAATTTACCGATTTCTTTATTTCTATTTTCAACCAAACCATAATGACTTGAGGAACTCCATAAACCGGTTATTCCATAATTCTTTTCTGCTTTGGTTAAGCTACAGCTAATGAAATGAATCGGGTATTCTATTTCCGACTCTTCTTTCTGCAATAAAACTCCAATACCTTCATATGATGCATCTGTACGAATAATGAATTCTTTGGAGAAATAAGGATATTTAAAATAGGGGCATTAATTAATTTTTCTTTTAATTGGATAAAACTTTGTTCTTGTTCACTATTTCATTTATATTTTGCGCCTTTTCTTAATAGCTTACAAAGAGGAGCTGAGGTTTGAGCATATTCATTTATAAAGTTCCTATAATATCCTACAACACCTAAGAATGATCTTAATTCATGTATATTAGTGGGTTCTTTCCAGGCTTTAATCACTTCGATTTTGCTATTTTGAGAACTAAGACCCTTAGTAGAAATCTTGTGACCAAGAACTTCAACTTCAGTTTGCATAAAATGACATTTTTCAAAATTAATTTTTAATTTATGTTCCTTGAAGATTGCAAATACTTGTTTTATGTGTTGGATATGTTCTTCGACAGTTTTTGAATATTATTAATAATAAAATTTTTTTTTTTTTTTTTTATTTAGAAATATTTTTATTTAAAATTCTTTTATTTTATATATAATTAAATTTTAAATTTTGTTTATTATTATAATTATATTCTTATAATAATTACTCTTGATTTTCAAAATAAGGAAAATCAAGAATTATTTATAGTAAAATTCAAAATCTTAATAAATAACTTTTTAGGAAAAGATTTGGGAGAAAAACCTAAAAAGTTTAATGACCAATTATTAATAATATTGATCATATGTTAATTGAATAAAAACCTATTTTTTCCAATCAGAAAACTTCAATTAACATTTGTTTTATTTTAATTAATTTTTAAACATTAATTATTCTATTTTCATTTGATTTGTTACATTATATTTTTTAATATAATTTTATAATTATTTTTAAATTACAATTCTATAATTTATATTAGATTTGTTTAAAATTATATATTGTAATATTTTCGTTTCAATATATAAAATCAACCACTGAATATATAACATCCAAAGGATGTACTCCAGTTGGAAATCAAAAAAAAAAAAAAAAAAAAAAAAAAAATTAACAGTGAGAAGTTCAACTGAAACTGAATTCAACGTACAACAGTCGATTTAATTGAAAAAAAATTATTTAATTCAATAATTTAAATAAAGAAATTAGAAGGATTAAAGCTATGTTTAATTATTTTATAATTATCGATGTTAGGGTTAGGGTAATGTAAACCATAATAATTATAAAATTATAAATCAAAAAAAATAATCGATCAAATGAAGGACAGAGCACTTAAATAAATCACATTTTAAGAAGACTCTTTTTGGTGGGGTTTGAATTAAGCGTAATCCAAATCTGATCTTTATGGATTTCATCATCACAATCATAAAATTTTACCTTTTTTTTTTTCGCTGTAACTTTGATAGATCTCGTAGAAAAAAATAAAAGGCATTTATAAAAATATAAACGATTCTATAAGTGAAAATTATGATTGTTTCGTTAAAATAGATGAATAAATAAATGTATTATTAAATAAATTAATAAATAATAAAAATTATTATTACTATTATTTATAAAAACGAAATTAAATGATATGTGAACATTTTTTATAATCAATGAATTAAGTTTTATTATAATCTTTTATTTAATATCTCAATAATAAATTTTATTAAGATTATTACTAAGAATTAATATCATTGCTATAATTAATTTAATAAGTTATGTTATTAATAATCTTACAAAGATTATAAGATATTGAAATTTCAATTACTTTCTATGCTAATTTTAATTATACTGTTAATTATTAATAATATAATTAATTAATGCATTTAATCTTAATACATATATATTTATTAACTATATAAAATATATTAGTAAAATAATATTGATAAGTATATTTTAATAATTATTAATAAAATATAACAAAATATTATAATGAATATATAAAAACACTAATACAAAATTTCTTTTTTATTTTATTTTATTTTATTTTTTATATTTATTATAATACCATAAGCTGCAGGGCTTGATATAGTAATATTTAAAAAATGTTTTATTAAAATTTAAGTTTTATTATTAAATAAGGAATTAAAATAAAAAACATAAAGAAAAGAATATATTTTTATTAAGAATTTTACTCATATTTATATTTTTTTTCAAAAGTTTAAGTTATCAAAAAAGAATAGAAAATTATAGAATCAAAAATAAATAGAATGAATATTATTTAATTAAACATAAGAACTATCAAGAAATTCAATTTCAAGGAAACTTCTAGATGTTTGAAAATAAAATTATAAAATAATATTAATAATAGGTATAAGTCAAACCCTAAATAGTTATAATTACTAATAACAATATCTAATAATATTTCTTGAAATTTGGTAAATCATGAATTAATAACCTTTATTTTATTATAAATTTTAGTTATTAATTCTTTACTTTATATAGTACATTCCTATATTTTTAATTATAAAATAATAAAAATTATGAATTTAATAACATAAAACCTTATGTTTAAATACTGTATAATATATTTACGAAATAAACTATATTAAGAAAATAATTTATTTCTCTATAAATTAAATTAACCTTTATAAATAATCTAAATATTAAAATAATCTAAACTGATTAATTAAAATATTATTATTTTAAAATAAATAAATATTAATATATCTAGGGGTATTATTAGGATACCAATATTTTTAAGTAATTATTTAAGTAATATATAAATTGAATTAAAGAATTAATATAATGTAAAATTAAAGGTTAATTTATAATAAAAATAAATAATAGTGCAATAATATAAAGTTAATATTATAATAAAAAATTATTAAATATAAAAAAAAATTTTTTAATACTATAATTTAAAATAATTAATGATAATCAATTTAATTGTTAAATTAATCTTTAAATATTTTTTAATAAGCTTAAAAATGCCAAAGAAAGTAGTAAAGCTATTTTGTATATATATATATTTTATAATTATTTCTAATTAAATTATTTTTAAATTATATGTTATGATATATATATATCAATAAAAAGAATGAATTATTGATATAAAATTAATTCGATAATTCTAAAAATTATTTAATCTCTTAAGCAACTAATTATAGCTAAATTATAAAGAAAATATAAATACAATTCATTTTAAAAAAAAATTAGAAGTTAATAAAAAAAAGATTATTACAAAATAAGAATAAAAAATTTAATAAAAATAAAAAAAATAAAAATTAAATAATTTAGCAGGTCGAACATATCCCTACCTGCATATTTAATTTTTTTGTGTTATTTGAAACCCGAAACTTCCAAAATTGGTGGAGATATCGGGGATTAATTAGTTAGTAATCGGCCCTTCTCCTTACACTCGATTAAATCACTTGGAATTAAAGAAAAATCTATAATGTTTATTTTAGTTTGAAACGTTTACCTGAAGTACGTGAAAGATCAGGCAAAATCATATTAATTTATTATAACAAACGTACTATTAATAAAAAAAATTTTTTTCTTTGTTTATAGTGATAATAAATGTAAAAATCAAAGTAAGGTTTTTTTTTTCTTTTTTTTTTTTTTTTTAAAAAAAAAAAAAAAATTCTACAGAAAAATCAAGAGGTGAGTTCCACAAGTAGGTTAGGTTTCAAAGGTAGATCCCACATGTAGATTTCAAAAAAAAAAAAAAAGTAGGTCCAAAAAATAGGTTCCAAATAAAAAAAAATAAATTTCAAGAGTAGGTTGATTCCCCAATATCTTCTCCAATTTTGGTAGATTCGGGTTTTAAATAAACATAAAAATTAAATATAATTAAGTAGGTCAAACATATGCCTCTTCGTATTAATGTTTTTGTGTTATTTGAAACCTGGATCTTCCAATTTTGATAAATAATTAAATTATAAAATCAAAATAATTAATAAATAACAAATTCTTATTAAACTTAATCCAAAAATTAATTATTCTTAAAACTGAAGTCCATGAAAATTTAATTAAATATAAGTAAATTAAAATAAAATCATTAATAATTTAATTAATCATTAACTATTTTAGTTATAACCAAAATAATTTATTAATTAATATTCTTTCAATTAAATAAAATTTAAATAAAAAAATAATATACTTGTAAATAATTAATAAATAATTTTTTTTTAAATAACTCTTAATAACAATTCTTATTAACATACAAAAATCTAAAATTTCATAATTAAATAGTTTTAAATTACTTTTGATTTTTTTATAATAATTAATATTTATTTATTTTATAACTCAATTTCAATTTTAGTTATTATTAAAATAACTTTATAAGCAAATTATAATTAAAACGCAATTTTTTTTATATTTATTTATAGTTATTATCTGTTAATTATTATATTTAATTTATTGTTTCTAAATGTAAATAATTAAAAATCAAGTAAAAATAAAAAAAATTATATAAAAAATTTCTTAAAAAAATTATTCTTTATTACTAAAATTTTTAATAGATTATAAATAATAAATATTTTATTTTATTAGCCTATTAGTTTCAATAATCAATTTTTCATTATTAATTTGCATAAAAATTAAATAATTGAATAAATAAAATTTTAAAATTTTAAAATTAAATCAAACTTTCTTATAAAACAATTTTAGTGTTTTTAATAAAACATTTTTATTTAAAATTTTTTTTAACTTTCATTTTATTTTGTATTTTTGCTTTAATTCACTTTTATAAAATCTAATATTGTAAATTAAGAAGATTAGTATAAACCATTTTTGTTATGTCGCAAAAACAAAAATATAATATTTATAAAATCATTAGCTTAAATATTCATTAGTAAAATCAAATAAGAAAAAATTATATATAAATAATAATAATTAGATTTAGAATAATACAAAAATATTAATGAAAATTAATTATATATTAATTGAACCAATAGGATTTAATGGCAATAATATATATATATAATATATATATAAATACAACTAAAAAGAAGAGAGTAAGAAAAGGGATTGAAAATTTTATTATTTTATAGAATAAGTTTAATAAGTTAGATTAATTAGAAAATACTTATTTGTGTTAAAAAAAATAAAAAAAATAGTAATTAATTTAAAATAAATACTTATTAAGGTTAAGGTTTAATACATCGATTTAAATAATGAAATTTACATGTATTTATATTTTTTCATGATTATATTATAATATATCGTTCCTATCTAATTTACATATATTATTATTCATTTATAAACAAAACATTTATTAATAAATTTATTAAATAATAATTAACTAAAACTAAACAATAATTAAATTCAATAAGGACTCATTTATTATCTATTTATTATATAAATTTTATTAATATTAATGTTTATATATTATTGATTCAAAATTATTTTTATAAACTATTTAAACTAATTTTAACTATTTGAAACTACTCTGAAATTAATTTTAAAGTATTTTAAACTAATTAAACTAAATTAACGAAGTTAAATAAAATAACTAAATTAAATAAACTAAACTAAATTAACTAATGTAATGATTTCTTATAGAACGATTACACAAAAATACTATTAATAAAAATATACAATTAAATTTGTCTTATTAAAAAAAACTTCTTTTTTTATTAATATCACTTTATTAAAAATTCTTTTATTAGTTATTAACTGTAAAATAGTTAATAACAACTACATTTCTTTAAAAATAAAATAATTTTACATGCATTTATATTTTTTCTTAATTATATTATAACATACTATTTCTATTTATTTAAACATATATTCAATATAAAATAAACAAAAACTAATCTAAAATTAAATAAAGTTATAAAATAATTAAATAATTAAAACTAATTCTATAAACTTTTTATTTAATTTGTTTTTACTCAAATTGAATAAGTGCTAATTTATTATTGATTTATTATTATTTTATTATTAATACTATTAATTATATATTTACTATTTAATTTTATGACTATTAAACTATACTAAAATTAAACTAAACTAAAATTATTAAAATATTTTATTATTAAATTTTAAGTTTTTTAAAAATTAATTTACAGATCGTAAAAATGTAAATTTATTATTAATTTGTATAAATCAATTCATTTCATAAATTAATATATTTTATATTTTACATAATTTATTGTATTAGCATTACTTTGTAAACGTGAATTACAATAAATTAATGTGCTAAAGATATTGACCATATCTTTACACTGTAAAGATTTAATAAAATCTTTAATAATTAATTATTACATAATTAATTAATGTAATAAAATAACATAAATTTATGATTTACGTATATGAAAATTAATTATAAATTTATGTAAACTTTTCATAAAGGATAAATTATTATTTAAATAATTTATCAAAATTGTTCCAGAGGTCCAGAATATGCCTGTAACACCGATCGTGTTTATGTCTAATGTACTGCTGGAGATAATACATAGGATTTGTTTCTATTTTTCTTTATATAAAAATATATAATTTATCGATGAATACTATTAGATATACAATTATTAGGAATAACATTTTATATATTTAAATATTATATTATATATATAAATATAATAGATTTTAATTAAACAATAATGTATGATACATTTTTAATTTGTTTTAATTAAATATAAAATATATATAAATTAATGTACAATAATTAAAAAAAAAATTTTTTTTTTATATTATAAAGTATTATAAAGTATATATATATATCATAAATATAAAAATTATTAATCACTTCAATAATATAATTATACTACTAATAATAATAATCAATTTAAATAATGAAAAGTGGAAAAGTATACCGCTTTTATTTTGGAAAAATAAAAAAAAAAAAAAAAAAAAAAAAAAACGAAAAAAAAAAAAAAGAAATAAAAGATAGTGAAATAAAAAATATAAAAAAATATATTTTTGTTTTAATTTTATTATTTTAATTTTAATTATTGTTATTATTATTAATATTATCATTATTAATGATATTATTATTTACTATTATTATTATTATCATTATTATTATTATTATTATTATTTATTAAATAACTTTTTTTTTTTTTTGAAATTTAAATACTATTTTACAGTTATCCTTCAATATATATATATATATATATATATTAATTTACAAAGCTAAGCTAAGCAAAAAAAAAAAAAAAAAAAAAAAAAAAAAAAAAAAAAAAGACTAAGTAAAAGATGGATAATTAATCAATAATGATTCCAAAATATATATATATAAATATATATATATAATATATAAAAATAAACAATTTTATTAATTTTTTGTTTTTAATGATGCAATAATTATCTATTCATATTACACTATGTATATATTAATATATTATCATCAAATATATAGATTATACAGTTTATGTTAACTAATAGAAATGTATTTTTTTTGTATCCATAAAACGACGAATATAAAAGTTGGTAGATTTGAATTCCTCATGATAAAGTTAGAATGTATATTTTATTTATTAAATATTTATTCTTTTATTTTATTAAATAATTTGAATTCATGATTTATAATTAATATAATATATTTTACTATTAATATTATGATTAATATATGTTTACAAATAAATAAATTAAAGTTTTACATATAATAATATAATAATAATAAAAGATTAAAATTTTTTTTTAAAAAAAAAAAAAATAAAAATAAGCTTAGTTCATACAATTTAAAATAAATATTTAATTTTATACATATTATATTATTTTAGACATTATGATAAATTTATAGTTGAGCTTTTGGTAGTCTCTAATTTTCTCAAATTTATTTTTCTTATAAGTCTTTACCTTGATTGATTTGCCACAATAGTTATTACAATCTGATAGATATCCCTTTTTATGTTATAGAAACTATCAATGGATTATTCACTGATTCAGAAAAATCACCAAACCAAGTGCGATTGATTAAAGCTTTGAGACAATTTAAATCTATATTAAATATTATTTTATTATGTTCATCAGATTCTTCTGAATCATCTTTATCAGGAACCAAAATATTGAAGAATTTCATTGGAATCCCATCAGGGACCACATGCTTTATAGTTAGGGGTAGATGAGATTACCTAATTAATTTTTTTCATTCTGAATCGCTTATATCTTGGTTAATTCCCCTTATTATTACATTCTATTTACTTAAAGTCAGAAATTGTTAATTGATAATTGATAATTTCAAAAAAAAAAAAAAAAAAAAAAAAAAAAAAAAAAAAAAATTAATAAAATCTTCATATTTATTCTCACTAATTCACTATTAAAACAATTCTTCATTTATATATATATATTAATTTTTTTTCAATAAAATAAAAATAAAAATAAAAATAAAAATTATTATGATTTTTGTAATTAAAAGATCTTTATGGAATATAAATTTTTTCTCTGTTTTATTCATTTATTATTATTATTTATTTATTATTATTATTTATTTATTATTATTATTTAATATTTTCAAATAATTTTTTTTTTTATTTAAAAAAAAATTAACGTTTTTTATTAATTTTAATAATAAAAATATTTATATAATTATATATATATATATATATTTTAATTTAGTTTTTTATTTATTATTAATTTGTTTTTATTTATTTTTTGATAATATTTCTTTTGGATTAAAAAAAAATTGTATATTTATTATATACTTTTGATTTTGGTTTGTTTGTTTGTTTATTGATATTAAAAACTCTTTAGAAACCAATAGCACTTAACCATTTATTAACCATTTCCTTAGAGCCATCTACTCTATTACCTTGAATTTCAATACCCTTTAAGAATTTAGCACCCTTCATCTTTCTCTTAAGGCTATTAAATGTATTACTATTTCCACTACCTTCATGAGTACAGAATGGAATAACTGTTTTACCTTCAAAGTTTAATTTTTCAATAAACGTATAAGCTGGCATTGGTAAATCTCCCCACCAAATTGGATATCCAAAGAAAATTGTATCATAATTATCTAAATTTTCTAATTGATTAGCAACAGCTGGTCTAGCTCCTTGATTCTTTTCTTCTAATGCTTGGTCACAACATTGCTTATAACCCTTTGGATATGGCTTAGCTGGTTCAATATGATGTTTATCTGCATGAGTATACTCAATAATCATATCACCCAATCTTTCAGTATTACCAACTTCAAGTTGAACAGATGGATAATTTTCATCAGCTCTAGAGTAAGTAATAACAATTTTTCTAGAATCTTTAAATAATAAAGACATATTTGAGTAAAAAAATTTTGATAAAGAATGATTAATATTAAGTTTGCTTAGTGCTTTATTTATTTATTTATTTATTATATAATTATTTTATTATTATTATTATTATTATAATTTGCAACGATTATTATATTGTTAATGTTTTATTTTTTTTATTTATTTTAATTAAATTTATATAAGGTTGGTATATTATCATTTAGTAAAAAATATTATTATAAATAGAATATTATTTTTAATAACTTTTTTTATTTTTAAATATATTAATTAAAAAAAAAATAAAATAAAATAAATATAAATAAATTATATAAATAACTATTAATCTTGACTATTTTTTTATTTATTTATTAATTTTCCATTCTTTTTTTTATTCTTTTTCTTTATTCTTTATTCTTTATTCTTTATTCTTTTTCCTTTTTTTTTTTTTTTTTTTAATTATCAATTTCTATATTTTGATTATTTTTACTTATTTTAATCATATATAAAACTAAATAAATATTAAATAAATAATCTACCAATTATTCATTAAATAACTTTTATATAATAAAATTTTAAATTTTAATATAAAATAAATAAATTATTTATTATTCTTAAAAAAATACTAAATACTTAATATATATTTAATTCAAAAAAAAAAATAATAATAATAATTAATTTATTAAATTATCCTACCTTTAAGAGACATTTTGTAATTTAAAATATTTTAGTTAATTAAGAAGTAAAAAAAAATTTATTCCTTTTGTTATGTTTAAAGAAGATATTAACTAATATTTATATTAAAATATGTAAAATAGGTTAAATTTCAATTTATTTAAAATTTATTCAATTATTTTAAATTTAAAAAATTAATTAAAAAATATGAAAAAAAAAAATTTTTTTTATTGTATAATATATATATTATTAATTATAGCCTGTTAATTAAATTAAAATATGTATATAAATATATAAATAAATATATGTATAAATATATAAATATATAAAATGAAATACTTTTTTAATTAAACAATAATGTATGATACATTTTTAATTTGTTTTGATTAAATATAAATTATATATAAAATATATATGAAATATATATATTATATATAAATTAATGTATTAAAAATGTACAATAATTAATTGAAAAAAAATTTTTTTTCAATTAAACCTTTTTTTTTTTTAAATTATTAAATATATTTATATAACATTAATTATATATAAAAATTATTCAATTATTAATCAATACGTAATATAATTATACTAATAATAATAATCATTTTAAATAAGGAAAAGTGGAAAGTATACCGCTTTTATTTTGGAAAAATAGAAATAAAGAAAAAAAAAAAATTAAATGAAATAAAATATAGTAAAATAAAAGATATAAAAATATATATTTTTATTTTTATTTTATTATTATTATTATTTTAATTATTGTTATTATTATTATTATTTATATTACATTATTAATGATATTATTATTTACTATTATTATTATTACTGTTATCATTTATTAAATAGCATTTATTATTCTTGAAATTTAAATATTATTTTACAAGTTATCCTTTAATATACATATATAATTAATTAACAAAACTAAGCTAAGCAAAAAAAATAAAAGACTAAGATGGACATTTAATCAATGATTCCAAAATATATATATATAATATATAACAATAAATGATTTTATTTATTTTTTGATTTTAATGATGCAATAATTATCTATTCATATTACATTATGTATATATTAATATATCATAATATATCATCATCAAATATATGTATACAGATAAATTAAAGTTTTACATATAATAATATAATAATAATATATGATTAAAATTTAAAAAAAAAAAAAAAAAAAAAAAAATAAGTTTAATTCAAACATTTTAAAATAAAAAAAAAATAAATAAATAATTAAATAAATTTATTTCACACATTCTAAAATAAATATTGAATATTATACATATTTTATTATTTTATACATTATGTCAAATTTTATAGTTAATCTTTTTTATTTTAAAAAAAAAATTATATGTAAATATATTAATAAAAAAGTATTATTAAAAAATAAAATAATAATAAGAAAATTGAAATTTGATCAGATCAATTTTGTTCTATAATTAAAATATATATATAATTCAAATTACATTTTAAAAACTTTTAAAAAAAATTTTTTTTCCATTGGCTTTTAAATACAATATAAACATTTTATAATTTTTTTCATCATATTATATTTATTTTGTTATTATTTAAAAATACATGATGTATAATATATATAATGATAATATATTTTTTATCTTTTTTTTTTTTTTAAAAAAAAAAATAATAATTATATATATATATATATACTAAATAAATTATATTTTATAATACATATATATATTAATAAAACTGTAACAATAATTATATAAGAACAATCTTAAAATAATGAAAATATATATGAAAAATATATTTTTATTTTTTTATAATATGAAACAATTAAAAAGTATATTGCCATACATAATATATTTTAATAAGCCCAACTAATAATGCTCAGTGATGTACGAAAATATTTTAATATAAACTTTATTTAATAGAGAAATTTATTATTTATCTGAAATAATAAATTTAATTACACAAAAAATTTATTTTGTTTACTTTTTTTATTTATTAAAACAATTATTATGAATATAACACCTTCTTGTTATTTTTTTTAAAATAAAAAATTTTCCCCCTTTTTTTTTTTTTTTTTTTTTTAAAAATCCTAAACTACTCTCTTAAAAAAAATAAAATTATTTTTATTTTTTTTTTATTTTTATTTTTATTTATATATATATATATATATATATATATATATATATATATTTTTTTTTTTTTAATCATACTATATTTGTATTAATGACTAATTAATATATATATATATATATATATATATATTTTTTTTTTTTCTTTTTTTTTTTAATATTGTTATATTAACATACTCTTCTGTTTACTTCCTTTTATTGGAAGGGCTCTTTAAATTAATTTAATATAAATCAATATTTAATTTAATTAATATTAGATAATAATTTTAAGAAGATTATGTAATAATAATTTCATACATTCGTACGAAAAAAAAATTTTTGTAATTTTGATGAAAGGAATTTTAGTTTGAAAATCTAACACTCCCCCCTCAAAGTGAAATTACTTTAAGCAAAATAACAAAAAACTAAAATTAGTAATAGGAAGTGTTGTCAATAAAATAATTAAAAGATTCCTTGTTGATTTTTTTTGTTAAGATATCAGCAAGCATATTATTAGAATTAATGTGTGAAATATTAATGAAATCTTCTTTCATATAATCCATGACAAATGAATAATCTATATCAAAATGTCTTGATGAGTTTGTTCTTTTTTCATTAGTTAATATTTTAATATTACTAAGGCTATCACAATATATTTGGAATAATAAAACTTTTCCTTCAATTTCTTTATTTAAGTTATTTAGCCAAATGATTTTTTCAATCAAATCGGCAGTTGCATTAAATTCAGCTTCAGTTGTACTTCTTGCAGTGAATTTCTGTTTTTTTGATTTCCAACAGATTGGGGCGCATCCAATATATATTATATAACCGGTAGTTGATTTCGCCCCATAATCATTATTCTTTGGTCCAAAGCTAGCATCTGAGTATGCAACTATGTCTTCTTTATTATTAAATTTTAGAAAGTAATTTTTTGTTTTATTTAAGTATAATAAAACATTTATTATCATTTTCCAATCCCTTACAGTAGGATTATTCCTTCTGGTAGATAATTTACTAATTGTTTCACTAATATCAGGTCTTGTACATCTTGCTAAGTGTATTAGTGACCCTATAGCTGATCTATATTTAGTAGGATCAATTTCAATATTGTTCTTCTCATTATCAGATATTTCCGAGTAAGGGTTGTCCTTTTCTCCAGTAATATTATATTCATCTAGTTTGTTTTGAATATACTTGGATTGATCCATAGTGTATTCTCCTTCAGTTGTTTTTGTAATTTTTATACCTAAGATATAGTTAATTTCAAAAAAAAAAAAAAAAAAAAAAAAAATATATATATATATATATATATTAATTAGTCATTAATACAAATATAGTATGATTAAAAAAAAAAAAAAAAAAAAAAAAAAAAAAAAAAAAAAAATATATATATATATATATATATAAATAAAAATAAAAATAAAAATAATTTTATATTTTTTTAAGAGAGTTTAGTTTAGGATTTTAAAAAAAAAAAAAAAAAGGGAAAAATTTTTATTTTCAAAATGGTATTTTAAATAAATAAAAAAGTAAACAAAAGAAAAATTTTCATTTTAGTGTAAATCAATTTATTATTTTAATAAATAATAAATTTTATAATAAATAAAGTTTATATAAAATTATTTTTGTACGAATTGAGCTATTATAGCCAGGCTTATCTAAAAGATTAAGAGTCTCAGCCGTACAAAAATAATTATAATAAACATAAAATAAAACAAATTCTAATAAAAAAGATATTTATCATTGCAATTAAACATAAAAATGGATAGAATAATCCTTAATGAATTAAACTATAAAATATGGAGCCATTTTATAATGAGCAAGTTAGAAGATGCTAACCTTGGTCATACCATTGTTTCAAATAATAATGCTACTGAAGAAACAGAAGAAAAAACGTTAAATTTAAAAACTGTAACAGCAAAAGATGATAGTAAAGCCAGAAGAATTATATACCTTCACATAAGTGAAGATACATGGGAAAATGTGGATGATATTGATACAGCCTTTGAATTATGGGATTATTTAAAGGCTCGTTATTCTGAAACTGAAGAAGAAGAATCTAATACTTTTGATGGAGAAACTTCAACTGAAAAATTTACTACCCTTGATGGAAAAATTTCAACTAAAGAAACCACTACTACTATAGAAACCATTGCAGCTAATGAAAAAGAATATAAAAAAGTAAAAGAGGAAGAAGAATCTACTACTTTTGATGGAGAAACTTCAACTGAAAAATTTACTACCCTTGATGGAAAAATTTCAACTAAAGAAACCAATACTACTGCAGAAACCATTGCAGCTAATGAAAAAGAATATGAAAAAGTAAAAGAGGAAGAAGAATCTACTACTTTTGATGGAGAAACTTCTACTGAAAAATTTACTACCCTTGATGGAAAAATTTCAACTAAAGAAACCACTATTACTGCAGAAACCATTGCAGCTAATGAAAAGGAATATGAAAAAGTAAAAGAGGAAGAAGAAGAAAATGAAACTACTACTCTTAATAATGAAGTTCCAACTGAAGCTACTAATAAGGAATCATTTTTGATTGAAGAAAAAACTAAATATTCTATAATAGAGAAAAACGAAAACAAGTTATTAATTAACAATAGTTTAAGAGAACCTGGTAATGATAATTTAAATAAAATTGTATATTTAGATATAAATTTTGAACTAAAGGATAATGATGATAATGCAAAATCAACCAGTAGGCAAAAAATGTACATAGGAAGTGCACCTATTCATCGGAAATCAAAAAGACGAAAATCCATAGCTAGAAGCACTAATGAAACTATATTTAATATAACAACTGACTTTATTAAAAGATTTATATGGTTAAACAATTCAAAAAGGGGAATAGGCGATTTCGCACTTGTAATGAATAATATAAAGAAGGTATTTATTAATGTTCCACACATTAATTCTAATAATATGCTTGCTGATATCTTAACAAAAAAAATCAACAAGGAATCTTTTAATTATTTTATTGACAACACTTTCTATTACTAATTTTAGTTTTTTGTTATTTTGCTTAAAGTAATTTCACTTTGAGGGGGGAGTGTTAGATTTTCAAACTAAAATTCCTTTCATCAAAATTACAAAAATTTTTTTTTCGTACGAATGTATGAAATTATTATTACATAATCTTCTTAAAATTATTATCTAATATTAATTAAATTAAATATTGATTTATATTAAATTAATTTAAAGAGCCCTTCCAATAAAAGGAAGTAAACAGAAGAGTATGTTAATATAACAATATTAAAAAAAAAAAAAAAAAAAAAAAATATATATATATATATTAATTAGTCATTAATACAAATATAGTATGATTAAAAAAAAAAAAAAAAAAAAAAAAAAAAAAAAAAAAAAATATATATATATATATATATATATATATATAAATAAAAATAAAAATAAAAATAATTTTATATTTTTTTAAGAGAGTTTAGTTTAGGATTTTAAAAAAAAAAAAAAAAAAGGGAAAAATTTTTATTTTCAAAATGGTATTTTAAATAAATAAAAAAGTAAACAAAAGAAAAATTTTCATTTTAGTGTAAATCAATTTATTATTTTAATAAATAATAAATTTTATAATAAATAAAGTTTATATAAAATTATTTTTGTACGAATTGAGCTATTATAGCCAGGCTTATCTAAAAATATATTATATATTTTATTAAATAAAATTCAATAATTAAAATATATATAATATATATTTATATATTTAATTTATAAATATGAACTTTAAGAAAAAAAAAATTTTTTTAATGTACTGTTAATAATTTAAAATAGTATATATAAAATTTGTACTACTCTCTATTTATATATATAAATTTATGAATTTTTTTTTTTTTACGAAATATCTAATTTTATGTGAGAAAACTTAGCAGTATTCTAGTATTAAGCATACTGACTATACGAACATGAAGTATGTGTCTACACAACAACGTAGTATTAAACAAATGGAAATTATTGATGAGAAAGAATACAGTTTTTTTTTTTTTTTATTACTTTAATATAAATGATGTTCAAAAGATAAAAAAAATACATTTGTTTTTACTTACATATTTATGCTGCAATTTTAAAATATTATAACTATATCATAAACATATATATATATACTAAATTTACTTTATATGCTATTTTTATATCATATATATATATAAATATTCATATGAACATTATATATATACCTTCATGTCTCATTATATATATACTATTTTATACTTTTTATGCTACTTATTATTATTATTATTATTATTATTATTATTATTATTATTATTATTATTATTATTATTATTATTATTATTATTATTATTATTATTATTATTATTATTATTATTATTATTATTATTATTATTATTATTATTATTATTATTATTATTATTATTATTATTATTATTATTATTATTATTATTATTATTATTATTATTATTATTATTATTATTATTATTATTATTATTATTATTATTATTATTATTAAATTTTTTATTTTATTTTTATTTTTTTATTGAAATAATAATAATAATAATAATAATAATAAAATAAATAAATTAAATAAAAAAAAATTTTTTTTTGACAAGAGAATATACTTTTCATTATTATAATTTATTAATTATTAAATATATGTATATATGAATATATTATATTTATTAAAAAAACAAAAAAAAAAAAAATAAAATAAAATTTTATGAAAATGAAATACACAAAATAAAATACATGAAATTTTGTACATTAATATTGAAAAACTACATTTAAGTTTCGAGAATGAAATGGTCTCTAATTCTTCTCATTCATCGATGATAACTCCATGAATGTGTATTAAAATTATCATTCGAATTTGTATCAAAAATTTTTTTATGCTTTATCGTTTTGGCATCGACACTCTTAATTTAACAAATGGCAGGATCTAATGGGTATTCAAATTGATTATGATGTAAAAAGTCATTATTCCCAACAATAGGTATAGCATTCCTAAGGAATTCCCCAAGCCTAAAAAAAAAATACAAAATCTGGAAATAAGACTGTCTCGTGAAGGTAATTTGAAAGATATTATTAATAAAACGACTTCTATACCCCCAGAATCAATTTTTAAGATTCCATATACTTCTTTTCCTCCAAAAAGGTGACATATTACTTAAAAAAGTAAAGAAAAAAAAATAAAATTAATACTATCATCAAAAATCATTCTCTTTATCATCTGGAATGTTCAATGAGATCTCATGAACAATCAGAGAAAAATTAATAAAAAAATTTTCATTAACAAATTGTGTAAATTGTTACCTAAATTCATACAATTTAGGACATAAAAGTATCCAAGTGTGTACAACTAGGTAAATGCTATTACTTTCAGTTCACTACAACAAGAACAACATGCTAGGCAATCTTCTGACACCAGTTTGCTTTTTATTTAAGCAAATTTAAAAAATACCATGATGTTTTTTCAAAAAATTTCCTTTGAAAGTTTATCATTTAAAGATTATATGAACTTTTTTTAAAGTAAGGAATAGATTAGCAATGAAGTGAAGACATTTACCACAAATACCAATATTATTAAGTTTTATAAGTATATTATAAATTGGAACGGAATCATAAGCTTTTTTTGTTTTTTCTAAGGACAGAATCTTTAATTCTACATTGATAAGGGAAAATATCATGATAATGATTACAATCGGAAAGATTCACCTTTTCTTAGATTATGAAAAGCAATAGATAGAGAATTCCATTCATCAGGGAAGTCATCAACCCATATTTTATTAAATAATAAAAAATAGATATATTTACACAATCAGAATTAAGTAACTTCTTGATTACGATCATTCTGAGAAGAAGTGCTACTCTTATAATTAAAAAAAAAAAAAAAAAAAAAAAAAAAAAAACTTTAAAAATTTCTGTTGGTATGCCATATCATCAAGACCAGGTGCTCTGCTATTTTTCATTAAAAGAAAAAAGTATAGTGAATTGTGAATTTCTGACATTAAAATTCATTGGGTTGATTAATGTTCCATGATTTCTGAGGAGAAGAAGAATAGTTTGGTATTCCTTTCCAATAATTTTCATTAAGACTGTTGCCGGTAGTATCAGAAGCAAGTTCTTCATACTATTCTGAAAAACGGTTGAGTTGATCTTCTTGAGGTACTAAGAGCATTACCTACTTTATCTTTAATTAATGTACACAAGGATGATTGGGAAGGTGAGAAAGAAGGTTTAGAGAAATTTTCTTAAGTCCAGACCAACCACGTTTGAGCGTCATTTTTTAAGAAACATTAGCCGATGGAATGAACTTAAAATAAAAAAAAATTGTATATTTAATAATCCTAATAATCCTCTTTAATACTAATGATTACAATCAGAAAGAACCCTATATTCTTTGGAGAGACTACAGAATGCTTGAAAGATTAGATAAATCACTTCAAAGTTTTTTAAAAAAAATTTTTTTAATTCCTTTTATAAAATAAATACTTTTCATGCGATAATTTCATAATATAGGAAAAGAAAAAAAAAATGGAAAAATGGAATGCTGAACCTTGTAAATCTTTAAGAACTCTAACTTTGTTTGTTGAATTTCATCACCTACTT